>QNGE01003039.1:46215-95542 GCA_008508345.1 Paragonimus westermani | reverse complement strand
CACCGTCCAGTTTAGCCCTAAAGGTCATCGAGATACTCAAGTTGTCACACGACGTCTAGATGCACTCTTACTTTAAGGGCTTTACTCATGGTCTGATATCACTCACGCTCTGCGTTTTACTCCATTTAGGACATTTTTGATCGCAACGGGTTTACATTCATATGTGAGTCTTGTTGAATATGTTTGCGGAGAAATCCTTCGTTGTTCTGTTTGATTACTACCAAACGAGGTGACGCACGTGTTTGGGTGGCACGCTGCGATCCATGTTCCTATATTCTTTGGTGCACATCTCTGGGCGACTAGCCAAACATCGTAACTTCCCATCTGGTTTTTTTTCTCGCTTACTTCTAAAAATCGGAACGTGTTTTCTGACCCCGTTTACAAGGTGGGTGTGATGGAATGATGGGCTTGATTGAGCGCTTGAAGAACCCAGGGCTGCTCATGCCCTTACGTTCACTTGTCGTAAGTAGAAGCACATCTTAACAGCACGGTCTGCTTGTTGACTTCTTAGGATGATCATCGTAAAATCTGTTACTAATGGCTCCTACAGGGACCCCAGTTGAAACTTCACTAATTTAACTATGCAACTCTCCGTTAAAATTGAATTTCACGTTAAACACACGGTACACCAGAACCTTTTTAGTCGCTGCTGTTCATGTGCTAAACTTGATGTCGATTGATCGGTATATCTACGCGTGAAATCGACAGTTTAACAAGGAACATCTGTGGTCCTAATATTGTTAGTGTTCTCTTAATACTGGCTTCTAATAAGCTAGTCCACTTTATCCTACTAACTATGGTAATATGAAGCATACACATGCAGGACAGGTTTCGGATTTTTATTTAGCTCATGGACCTTTGATAGACCATATAAACGCGAAGTGATGGAGCCCTTAAGTCTAAATTGCTCAAGCCGAGTTTCATTTGTGAGTTTTCGATCTCACCGACGCAGTGCGGACTTTGGTAGCGTTGACATAACAAATGGTCCTTATCCCACATTCAGGAATAATCCTGTTGGCATGGCCTGGTTTTGCAGGGCCTGTTCGAATTGTACTCTTACAAAGCGACTGTAAGTCTAAATAAGGTAGTTGTGCGAGGCTAAAGAAGCATTAAGTAGTGTAACGCCGCCCTAGCACTTTTTCAACTACTTACTATGCTAGGAGCATCGGTGGATATCGCCTGTTCACTAGAATATCACTTCCTCACACACTTAGTACGATCGCACCCACTCCACTAGGAGATGGATTAGTTCATGAAGTTTTTTCAACCGGAAAATATGCATACGCATAATGCTAACCGCAAAGAAAAACAGCATTAGTACGTACATGTGTGGTACAGATGGTGAGCTAACAGTGTCGGCGACTACTGTACCAGATGGAAGTGTAGTCCGCAAATCGACATAAAACACCGATTAGCATGTGAGTGCTAATCGCCTACGACAAGCAGCCAACGATGAAACAAGGGTCCAGGCCGTGCAAACAGCACATAGGTTCCAATCTCTACGTCCGTATATAGTGCATGGGTAACTCAGTAGGGTACACAATAGTGAGTGCATACTAAATGCTTGTACGTCACCGTGGTTCATAACTGGTCCTAACAAATCCACGTTAAAATAATACGCCCTTTTGTTGCGCGTTCCAAGTCCTTCCTAACTGTGTATCATCCAGTAATACGTAGTAGGCTTCCAATAAAAGATGTCCACACACCAGCTGACTTCGCCAGGAATTCACAAACAGTAGGTGCAAGTGTTTTCTGTGTTGGCTGAAAGTCGGTTCTTGCATTTAGCTGAAAATAGGTCAGGACTCGTGTGCCCCTGCGCGTGCATACAATGAACTATACAAAAGGGCTTATTATCTTAACGTGGATTTGTTAGGGCCAGTTATGAATCACGGTTACTTAGGAGTATTTAGTATGTAAGTTTAGACGTTCCCATTGTTAATACGATTTTGGTGGCAATGACTCATAAAATCTTCGTGCTTTTATCAAGGATCTAAACGCATTAGATTCCGACATCTACAGTGATGCACACACTTCTGATCCTCCATAGTTCATATTCGGGTTCCAATCGTGAGAAATAGATCCACTCGTCTATTCTCGTTTGTGACAGATCGCGAGCTGTTGGGTAGAAATTTTCATGATTTTCGCCCATACTACTTTCTCTTTCCTTAACCACTATCAGCGTAATGCTTGTCATTTTTGTGTCCTGATAAATGTGAGTTGTGTATGTGTTCGCATTGCCGCAGCCGTACGCATGTTTCTTTTTCTACTAATGTGCTTGACCAGTTGGGATTGTCCAATAAACATAATCGCTGCGTATGTTGATCCATACCCTTGTGTTCGCTTTGGGTCCATCCTGGCATATGGCTGATGCCTGCGCTTAGTAGGCTGGTCAAACCATACAGACTTCTTTTGAAGTTACTAGGTACATCAGTTTTAGGTTGAAGGGGTAATGATAAGCGGCTCTGAGGTTTCTTGAATTTGCAAACATCAACCTACCCCGCTGACCGCTGCAGTAGCCAAAGGCTTGCGTATTGTGGCGAGCAAGTATCAGTCGTCAGTTACAATATTATACCTTTAAGATGAGCTCAAGAGATTAAGAACATGCACTTCGTTTCTTAGGACTTGACTTCGAACCTGAACCGAGAGTGGAGAGAAAGCAGTGTCACTGCGTATCACTGAAGAAGTCAGAAAATAATGCGTGGAGTTCATTGTTAAAAGGTAGGAGTTATGAAGACCTCATGGGTGATTGCCACCAAACCCGCGGTGCCAGCAGAGCCATGGCCAAACTTCAATGCACTGAAATGTGTTATCTCTTGTTCGAATCATGTTAATACAAAATACTTATGTTAGGATGACAGTTTGTTGAATATACGAGGTCTATTTAGCCTACTGGCGTGATTGGCAATTGAACAGCGACTAGGATGGTGTTCTACACCTTTGGTAACACCCACATCTCACTTGAACTTAGCACTCGCGCAGGGTAGGTCTGGTTTGGGATACAAAACGTGTCCATCAAACTTTGAAGTTACACAGCCTACTGAAGTTTTAGCCTGTCAGTGTTCAGATTCAGTCACACGAATTGGGTGGCTCCTACGGGTAAGCAACCACCAAGTTAGTCGGCTTTTTGACAGTGAGAATTGATCATGTTCGACCCCTAAATCCTAAGGATACATTAATTTTGATAATCAGGTCGTGCATTTCGAAGACGAAGTCATTGTTTACCACACTGTTGTTGATCCACCGCACGGTACGAGAATGTTTAGGTGAAAGTTGTCAAATGCATTGATGAAGTTTGAAAACGCAACACCAGACAACTGTGCATTGTTCATCAAATGAGAAGGAATCAGAAAGCTAACAGTTTTAAGTCTGATTGTTTTTCCGCAGAAATTTGCGCCAAAATCTCAGTTGTCACAAAGGGTTTGCTTCTGAATAGATAATATTTTCCTGAGGTTTACAAACGTGTGTTCTTGAGCTCGCGTGGTAACGACCCCGAATGGAAATCGCACGGTTCAGGTCTGGGATGACCAATATCTTGTCCACGTCAGTCGTTATGTCGCGTTGCTGTAGAAGTCGTAAATGGTCTTTCCTTACACGTATCCGTTTTAACTATTCGGTTTTTCACCAAGGTTGGTATTTTCACCAAACCTGACTGCATCATCAGTGCGTGTATACGTTTCAGCGTGGTGGCCTGTACGTTCAAATCCATGCGGATTAATGTCACCTCGTTTGACCATGAAACGTTTGCAACCTAAATGCCAGGCTCAGTGAAGAACCGAACACTGAAACCATCAACCCGAGCTATAAACGACACCATTATTCCCGACAGTCAAAAATTTATGCTGTTCCGCTTCGTAAAATTGTTTATTGATACCCGTGTTCAATGCCAGGTTGATGAATCTTTGTCCACATAGTGTTTGTCCTGTATGCATTTGTTCAACTTGGAACAAATATTTTGAGCTGTTTGTAGTTCGGCTAAACTTGATTCTAAACGAAATATCTCATTATGTTCTGATATGAAACTGGCTAACGTATCTTTTGCTTCTTGGTTTCACTCTTCTCCCGATTGTTCCCCCTCACTCTGCATCAGTTACTAAAGTTTCACGGCAAGGCATAGAATTAGATGATCCCGGCGATATACACGGAGTTCCTACAATCGAGTTCAATTTGTCTACACTCGGCGAGGAAGATAAACCCTGGAAACGTCCCGGTGCGGACATTACGGACTATTTCAATTACGGTTTCACTGAAGAAACCTGGGTTCAGTATTGTGAAAAACAGAAGATTCTTCGACAAGAATATGCCAATGCGACATTGAAGCCCGTTATGGCTAGTGGGGGAACTGGTCTGTTGCACCGTCTCAGAACCGGCAGTGCGAACACGGGTATTCGTTCCTACGATAACTTCAAGCAGGCTAACATCAATGTAATCAACCTGAGCAATCATGCTAATCGTACTGGACTCCTTGGACAAAAAACCGTTTCTGACACCGCGTCTGTGTTGCTTAATGGTGTGAACAATTCCGGCAACCTACTGACCACGTTCACTCAACCACCACCAGGCTATTCGGTTGCAGCATCACAAGCCGATGGCTCGGCTGCATTTTCCGTCCCCCCGCCTGGATTCACGGCGCTTAACGCGGGCACTGCCTCACATCTCTTGACCGGTGCCAATTCGACCGCGGCAGCTGGCTTATTCCCAAACATCTCTCTCCCACCTCCCATGTTGGGTGCGTTGTCTAACTGGTCAGGCATCTCTAGTCTGCTGGCCACTGGTGATGCGGTGATCGACCCGACAACCGGACAAATTTCTACCCTTCTGGACCACGGAGGTCGAAGTCCGGAATCCGTCTAGTAAGCTCTGCTCGAGTCGCTGTTTACGTTCGTTTTCATCGAGCTTCACATAATCGGCCGGACCGATTATGTTTCGGCTTTTACCATGCTACTTCAAATAGGTCTTGGTTATAAATTAGATAGCAAGCGTCCGACGCTTCAATTTTGACGATTCTTTTTTGTATGACGAGGGAAGTCAGCTTGTTCATACGTCAGTCAAATAGAACATTATGTTGTATAAAGATGAACACTCATGCGGTGGGATCTGCAGGCATCAACTCATTCGAGAGAAGTGATTAGCAAGAAACAGCGTAGGTTATCTGAATGGCACAAACAGATTGGTACAGGTGAGCAAGTGAATACAGTGAACGACATAACTACATGATACATTCGTCCATATTTGGTTGCATTTTTGTCAGCTTCTGCCGCAAACAACAACGTCTATATTGTGTTCACTCAACAGGAAGACTCATCCGGAATGAGCGGGTATGATTCTGTCTATGGACTATGCTCGATGTGGATAGGACGCAGTGAAGAAGTTGGATTCATTAATCTTCTTCTCTTTGAAATGACAAAATCCATGTCATTAAACTCTGTCACCTACCACCTCTCCTCTGGAGACTGTAGTCGTTGATTTTGCTAGGTGAGGAACGATGGACAATTTATTGCTACCTGTCTCTCTTCATACTTAAACATCCTTTTACCGTCTCGCATTTTTTATCAGTTAGCTGTGGTATCGGCAAAGAAAGCGCAACGTGACAGACGGCTAGTTAGCCTCTTTAGTGTGTGACCCGTATTCAGGTTTTACTGGCCACTTGTATTCAACGCTCATTTTTACTTGTTTTTCCAGTTCCACCGATGACCACGGATCCCGGCGTCGAAGTCGTCATTTTCACGCGGACGAAGAAAGCTATTTTGAAAGGTGAGATGATTTTCGTTTTGCCAGTGGACATAGGGGCGAACCCATTGACATTCCATCTCTCTGCTGGTGGATCGCACTGTTGAGAAGAAACTGAACGTTACTAGTGCAAAGCACGAGCAGTTCTCTGAGTTCACCTATTTGGATGCCCACATGTTTACTGATGAGTAGTCGGCAATTTGGTTTATTTTCAAATTGAACATCACTTATATTTGATCGCAGCCTCCGCATTCAGATAGACTTTCCAGCCAACCGGTGTCTTTCGAAAAGAAGCACTTTCACCAGAGCTCATCAGTAGTGCATATCCTTGCCACGACCGGGATTTGAACTCCGGCCATTCCAATCATGAGGCAACAGTGTTGACCACTGCGCCATTGACCTCACATTAGACACGACCGAATTACCGAATCTGAACGCCCAGCTATTTTCGCTTGTGAGCAATGATCAGGTTACCCGATCGTCTGTCCTGTTAACTCCATTCGATAACCCTGTGATTAGGACTTCCAAGTCAGGTTCGAATCTCCGATATCATTAAATCTGCAAAGCGATATTTTAGATTAGTGGTGTTTGTTGTTACACTCGATCGAATCGCATAAACAGTCAGTTGTCTCTTAGAGAGGCACGTTCGTAAATAATGAGGCAACATCGAATGTGGATATTCTTTGATTGAGCCAGATGAAGCCTTCCGAGTTATCTACAGGGTTCGTCAAGCACACTCCAGAGCTGTCAGGTTGCGACTGTTATCAACGGCCAAGGCTATTGCAATCAGACTCTACAACCTCTGTCTGTGCCCAAAGGCAGTTCGTGTAAACCCTACATCTCCCTTGGCCAACTATTTCACAGCTACTGGGAACTCATGCAAGCGTGAACCACTTGACACCGACGACTGCATGTCTCACGACCGGTACGACTAACAGTGTAACACATCCACCAGCACTCCCACTCCTCTCCAGTCGACTGTCATCCACCCCATGCTTATGATCTTAATGGCCCATTTGTCTTGCTCTAGTTTTTGCATATATAAAACGCATATACCCTATGTAGTTGTAAAAGCCTGATGAGAATTACCGGAAACAGCCGTTCGCACAACTGACTTCTTATGAATTATATGGGATTCTGGAAACGATTCTTTGATCGTTTAGGTTCAGGTATTGGATTGCGTCAATGTAGTGAAACGTGTCCTGGAGACTGTTTTGCTAGTTCCAACCTGATGGGTTCGAGCAGACCGGCAAGCCATTTTGCCAGTACATATCTAAAATTGATCTCAAAGCCAAACCTGCCTTGTACACTTTGGGCAGGCCGTATAATGTAGGGATTGTTGTTCCAGTGGCACGGATGTGCTCGAAAGTGGCCGAATCAATTATCCCCTTCTGTTTCATTCCACGTACCGTTTTAGATATCGCCTTTCCTATAGCTGGTGTTTCGTCTTCCTCCGTACTCATCTGCACGAATTTTGAGCTATCAGCTAGTATATAATTCATTTTTGGTAACGTAATCAATCGTGTTCACCGATCAAGCCCACGATTTGGAACAGTGATTGGGCAACTGATAACAAACCCGCCATTCATAAACTCTCTTGACCGTTTTTCTGACTCATCCCAGTTACTGTTTTCATATTTATTATGTTGTAATTAGTCTGATGATCAAACACAGAAAACCTCGTGTTCGCTACTTTATTGTTCTCATTGCAAAAACTCCCTCAGACAAGCCTTTAGCGGTACTATACTTTTTTAACAAGTCTTATCCGCCTCAACGGGATTCCATAGACTACCGAACAGCTGGCTTGCTTGTTGGATTTCATACGAACTGTTGAGCGGCTAACGGCAGACATATGGACTTCATCAAAGCAGAAAGAAGACATATTGCCATATGTTAACATTTGTTTCGCTCTCATCATTCGCAAACGTAAAACATGCCAGTTATGTACGTCATACAGATGAGGACAAACAGGGATTAGACATACCTACAACCACAAGTATTACGTACTCACGACCGTGGCAACCCGATAGGTTACGTCAACCACTTTTGCGCACTTAACATCAATTGGTAAGTTCGGATGAGCGTCGCTCCACAGAAAGCCAATAAATTTGGGTTTCGACTGCGCCACAGTACCTCGAATACGTTTATTGAGTCAAATTGATGGCCTGTTATAATGTGTTTAACGATCGACGACGTTGGATTTTGAGCAGTCAGTTCACTGAGTTCAGGCCGGTGCGTCATCAGTTTTTTCAGCTATTTCGGGATGTGCTGGGTGACTTGCTGTGTTAGTTATCGGTCTATTCTGCCTATGTCAACATACATCGCTGCGACCCCGAGTGAACTGGTACACAACATGAAAAACAGTAGAATTTGATAAACTACTTTCACGATTGCGGTGACTCGGTCCTCTGGTAGTTTGAACTAAGCGTGACTGCGCGTCCGCATATGTTCTGGCCAGAGCAGACTTTAGTTTGTGCTGTATGTCGTTGGCTAGATGGTCACGTTTGAATGACAAGAATTGCAAAATGTCTTTGTCTTGAGTCGTAAATATGTATGCTCAGTGCTCTTCTTTGTCGTACCATGTGCCTCGATGATTTTATCGGGTAACCATCAGACATAACCACATCCGTTCACCGTCGTTTAAATCGGGCTCATACAAAACTCTTCATTGGAGAGTGTCCTCGCCATTACTAATCCAGCACACACCTCCCAAGCTGTGTCATTGTGTGACGCACAGCTTAAACGTTTGCTAGTATGGGCTAACATAATGTGATGTATAGCTGTTGATTCCGAACCCATTTAAAGAGCTTTTCTAGATTCAGAAACCATGCGTGTTGTTTAAATTGCAACCCCGTGACATTAGCCTTGTGAGCAAGCCCAGCTAACCTCCGCCAGGTCTGTGAACGTATCGTCAGACGCGCCCGTCAAAATGCACTGTTTTCCGGACCATAGTCGCTATCGGATTAAACCAGGATTCTAAGTCATTTTTCTAGTGATGGAGCCATCTACATGTCTTGTCTGATTTTTTGTCGGTTCCGTTTGTTCAGTAAAATTCCTGTAGTGGGCTATAAGTAAGGCTTCAGCTTCTTCACCACAAGATCTCATGTCTATTTAATATTACGGGATTATCAAAACCTAAGTAGAATGAATTTAAGTGATCGAGGTTCGAATTCTTAATCATGTGGTCGGTGAATGTGGCGTTCAATCCACGCTGTTGCGGATTAGGCCGATTCATTGTTTTATCATCGTTGCTGGTCGTTCAGGTGTTGATCGAGATGATTCATGCCTGACACAACAACTGATTATGCACAAGATCCATTATTATCATATTGTTTTTAACCTTTCAATATCATCACTTCCACTAAAAAAAATCAACTCGCCGTTCGTTAGGTTTTTTGTTTAACTAGTATACAATCATTAAGTGGAGAAAAACAGAAAGAGAAGTAAGGGGAAGGATGATTGAGGCTTAATTGGGGAAACTCTTGTATTCGAATTAAAACAATCGAAAGCAAAGGGCATCCACCTTGTAAATAAACAACCGATTCATAAATGGAGGTATTTTAGCATGTACATGTACAAAGTGGTTCTGCCACGGTTATCGTTAAACCGCCTCCTTAATCATCCCGAATTCATGAGCAATTCAGCGAAACAACTGCTGAACCCATGTATCTGTCATCTTCATGAACTTCTCCGACCACAGACTCGGAGTACAAGTCAGACGCAGCCTGAGATTGCTAGCTAACGAGTAACTGTTTTCACTTATCCTTGCTAAGCCATTCCTTAGTTAAACTGTGTCTCACACTCGTGAGCCGAAAACTCGGCCCATTATTCATGGTGTAGGCTTATATCCTTAATACACGGCACAACATCAGGACTGGGATTAACTATCCCATTTGGTTCTTACTACCAAAAAATTGCATGGAAACCTCCTCTTTGTTTGTCCTCTTATACCCTTCGGTGCGTGCAACTGGATGCAAACGTCAGAGGTCAAAATTTTCTATCAGTTCCATATCCTCTCCCTTGAACGCTCACTTTTTTCAGCCTTAGAATTGTTCTCAAACCGTGGACTGTTGGTTTGGTTCATGATGTCTTTTGACATCAGAGATTCACCAATTTCAAGAGGATTGTGATAGCCTTAGGAATGCAAGCTTCGGTTGGACTCCCCATACTCCTATTATTAAGGACACTGCTTCCTTTGTTCACAGACCGGGCAAAAACCGTCAAAACGTCTTTTTCTAATCTGTGACATGGAGCTGTCGCGATCTTGAAGCAGTGTTTCCTGCATTGCTTTTAAGCCCATTCTAGAAGATCAACTAGGTTTGCTTCCAAAGAAGTGTTTGAAACGGTTGACGTCTTAAATTGGTTTCCGCAGCAGTATCGCCGTCTTTGGCGCTGTTAGACTGGTCTCCTTCATATTCGATCATATTTCAGCTGTTCTTTAAATTTTCTATTCCGCTACTGATAAGCAGGTGTCTCTTTGTTTTCCATCCAGAGATTCTTACCGGTCAAGAAGACGAAGTCGTTCGAGTAGCCGTGATCGACATTCCAGACATCGCAGGTAAGTTGTATACAAGCTTTCCTCATGTTTCGTGTTACGGTACACGTCTACTGACTCCCCTTTTGGAGCCTTTATGTGGTTGCCCATCGCTTAACCTTTTCCGATAGTCATTTCTGAGTATTTGGATTTGCGTTTATCACACTTTTAAGGGAAGCTGTCGATACTGGTTCTTCTCAGGTTGTTTTGCTCCCTCACCTATTCTTTCGTCGTTTGAATGGATATTGACTTCATCAGTGAAATGGTCTTCGCTTCTATGCACCAATTCAGTTTGTCTTCACGAATTCGAACATGAATGCTAGTTTACCTACCTTCGTGGGGCAGACAGGTAGTTGCACAATGTTGTCCGTTGTAAGTCGAATGCGTCCTCAACAGTCTTCCGGCGACTAGGGTTGTTCAACCATCCTAATGAGCATCACTTTGAACATCAAATAAAAATGACGTAGGCGTTAGAAATCATCTTAGCTGCTGACAGTCGGCGGTCATTCCCATTCGGGGCACTCGTACACCATCAACAAGAAGTGATTTTGAACTTGAGTCTATTAGGGTAGCCTGTTGCTCATGCGTGCTACATTTTCACCTTAATACTGTCATACCTACCGATTAACATCACCGTACTTGTTTGATGGGCTGGGCAATAAGTTGTGCATCGCAATGCTTTAGTCTTCTGTCTGCTGATTAACCTTGGTCTTGTTCCTTGTACATTTGGTAACTTACTGTTTGCATGCTGGATTGAGTAGTATCATTATTACAGCCGAGACCTGTTGGACCTCAACACATTCACGTTTCCGCCAATTCCTCCGACTGAGTTCACTCTTGTAGGTCTCGCTGTGTTGTCTGTTCACATTATCATTCCTCTTTGGACATTTTCTGTAGGTAATCACACATGGTTTTGACCCAATGCAACTAATTTATGCAAAACAATCGAGGCACACATTTCTTGTTGGCCCATCGGTACCAAGTTCACAGCAGCTGTAGAATTTATAGGAATCAGTTATTATACGCCAGGTGTCAGGGCAGCTGCAAACCTCTAGATTCAGGCTCAACAAGACGGACTGTTGAAGGTTTGCTCAGCTCAGACTTGTTCTATACACAACAAAACGGTAGTTGGACGATGCATGACTTGTAACCCTGTTAAGCCTATGTACTGACACCTTACAAAACAGTGGCACATGCAATTAAATAGAGCTGTGCAAAGAACGACAAAGCCTACACTATCAGTGAGAAAGATGTTTTTGGGAATCGGGGGCCTGTGGCGCTGATTACACAGCTAGCATAGGCAATAAGAGTTAATATTTATTGCGGGCAGCGTACGAACAACTACACTGACGGACGCAAAATGATGACTGCCCGATCAATAGGTTAACAGTACTTAGGTGAGTGAACTTAATATAAGTAACATCAGCGTTCCTGAAATGCGTCGGCTGCATGGCGCATGGTGCGTCCCTCCAGGGATCAAACAGATGTTCACCGTTTTGTCACTACATGACTCGTACAGCTTGCTTGTAGTCCTTTTTTTCAGTTGATCCTACTCAGACTCAACAACCATGAGTGGATTTTTCCGATCAACCAACTTAGGTGATAGCTGATCTGTTAGTGGGTTACGAAAAGTCACTAAGTTCAGGACAGAGGCGAGTTTACGAACAACTGCCAGCTTGAGTCCAACGATTGCGACTGTTTCAGCAAACCGCAAAACCATGAAGTATAATGATGTTATAGAAATATTAATATACAAACGGAGCTGATTGTGTGTTAAGTGGTCAGGATTTTTCCGGTGACTACAGACATTGGTGTTTCGTGTGGTTCAACAATGTCGTCGTCCCTGCAAATCCACAAAGTGCAACTATACCAACTATTCGTTTAGTCGGTTCTAAAACATTTGGTTTAATTGAACAGTTTGCACAAAGCAGTTAGAACACAAACTGGTGGATGCAAATATTTCCTATTGACTCGTCAGTACGAAATAACGAAATTACTCGGACGAACTTTTCGTAGCAAACAAATTAGGGGATGGAGTATCAGCCAGTGCGTTAAGATGGGTCATTGAGTCCAGGGAAGGGTCAAGTTCAAGAGCGGTTGTTGCTTAACACAAGTAGCTGGCTTAAGTCGATTGATTGCGGCCGTTTCAGCAAACCGAAAGAATCTTGGGTTAGAATGGTGTAACAGAATTCTGAATGCACAAGATGGATCGATAGCGTGACCAGTGGTCAGGTCGTGTCTGGCGACTGAGGTAGTTGGCTGTTTACGTGTTTCACCAACATTACCGTTCTCCGGGAACACGGACTTCTACACTCACTTTGGTAAATGTTCCTTCACTCTGAAGATCGAGCACCTCTCCGTTCTGTCCATGTAATATTCTATGCGGTTATATAAATTAGTAAACACAATGTGAAGTGGTACCGATAAGCTGATCCCCTTTAACTGAAGGCACCGGGAACATCTGAGTCCGAGCGATTACACGGAGTTCAGCTGCATTGAACGTTCGCCTAATCAAGGTTCTCAACCGCTGTGCTGTTTGATGCACGATGTAATCGATTTTATTCATCTTTGTTATTTTGTGCCAATTGTGCGCAACATTAAATGGCACTCGCGTGTAGATCCACCCTTCAGTACCACTTCATTTTGTGTTCACCAGGTTATATCTAACTGAGAGGAAAGTTACTTAAGCAAAACCGAGAGAGTGAGAGAACATTTACCTAAATGGACACAAAAGTCCATTAACACAGGACAATGTCGTCGCTGAACTACACAAACAACGTGCGTCCGTGAGCACTAGACACGTCCCGACTGCTGATCACACACTTGACCTAGTTTGTACATTCCGATTCCCATTATGTCATTCGTGTAGTTTGCATAATCGGTCAGAGTCACTTGACTCAAACGGGTTTCGTGTGTTCAAAACAGTTGTTTGTAAACGTCACTGTGCCCTGGACCTAGTGACCTTTCGTAACTCACTAATAGATCATCTACCACCCTAGTTGGTTCATGTGGTTGTGGGTGGGTCAATTTGAAGTACATACTTCTACCACCTTCGTCTTCTAACTGTTTTGTCCTTATTTTTGAATGAAACGAACTCTCTTGCGTAGTCTACAGTCGTACGTGCTCGTGGTATTCAAACAGCATACCCTCCTCACACTTGGTTTCCGAACCAACTAACACTTGATCAAACGTATCTATTGAGACTGGTTAAATTCAGTCATCGAGTAGCATCAGCTCTTACTGGTTTCGTTCATCTACTATGAGTTGCTGTTCGAGATTGCAATGATAGTGTGCTTACACATTTTCACCGGTTTTGAACCCAAAAAGGTGTCCTAATTTTCCTACACTAACTCCTAACTTCACTGACTGTAATGTTTCTAAACGGTGTTCGCTGTTTTAAGCAATCATTCTTAACATTCTCTTCATCTCACTTTACCCGCCTGTTCCATGACTCCAGATGGTCCCCAATATATAAATCGTACGTTGGTTTCTCGTTTCTGTTTGCTATGTGTGCTACTGATAGTCCACCTTTCTATCTAATTGTTTTTTTCTAACTGCTCGTGTGTTCAGCAGCTTTTTATTGATTGCTGGTCTCTTCGTGATGCCATCTAACGAGCTTGCTGCCCCTTCACCCAGAAAACTTCTTAACAGTGTCGAGCATCCACAATCAAGAGATCGATAAGTAACAAGCTGTTTTGCCTAGTTTTCGACAATGAGTTTGTGTACTTGTTGCTTACCATCTAGTTATCGAGACTCCACGATAGTCCTAGAATTTGATGGTACTCAAAACGTAATCTTTCCAATGAACATCATAGTTATACCAGGTTGACTTTTTAACCAGGGGATGTTTGACGTGAACACATGTGTAGTGACTACCATTGCCGTCAACAGTCAGCCTTACTTTGCTGTCCGTTAGGTCCTTTCCGCTGTCACAGGCCTTTTTAACACCTCTAAGTAGCGTTGTTGCATCGTTGATTTACTTAGCGCATTGCTAATTAGCCTCATCGCGCCATCCATTAGCATTGTTTCTGTCAGTAGACCCATCTGCTCATCAGGTCATTGATCGTTTATTGGAACTGACAAAAATGGTACAATTGTTGGCCTTACATGCTCTGTTTACACCAGTTCGTTAGCGCACAGTGTTTCATTGAAGGTTATTGAAAATCTTATATATACATGCATATATATATATATATATATAGTCAGTAAACCCCACAAATCCTGTCACTGAAACAGCGTAGATGGACGCAAAGACATGTAGCTCCAAGGATGCGCGATTAACTGAGACGAACTGATCGAAAACCGATCTAGGTAAAGTTAGGAGTGAGTTGTACCGGTACATCCTGTTTGTCAACGCTTTGGGCAACCTGTCTATTGTTCGTAGATTTTCAATGAATCAATTTTCTATTGCCTGTATTTGGGCTACATATCTATTTTCGCTTGCCTAACGCCTCTTCCACTGAGTCGAGAAACGGACTGATTGAGAACGGGTACAGCAAGTTTTTCACATTGTACTGATTCACTCATTCGTCTTTGAATAGAAACACTATGAATGACAAAATTCTAGTTGCTTCTCAGACACTTGCCTTGCTTATCCTACAAGACATCCACTAGAGCTACGTCACGTAGGCGTAGAGTGCCGCTGTCATTTAATACTTTCCGTAATTGAGGAGTATACCAACATGTTTAGATTTGGACGTTTGCAGGACGCCTACAGCTAAGCATTACTTTCCATCTCCCATAAGTTGCTGTTTATCTCGTCGGTGCAGATTGGAACGGTGGATGTGCTTGCTTGTCGTATCCATAATGCATTTCCCTCGATGAATTCTGCACTTCCTCACATTGGTTGAACCATTGTCCTTTTCGTGCGGTAACGGTGACCACCTGAACGACAGTCACTAGATAATGTGTTGTTGCTGATATACGGAAAGGTTCATTATGTTTGTTGTTTTAATTGCCGAAAGGTGAGGGCAGTTTTACTACCCACTGCCACACTAGTATTTAGCGCATTCACCGCTGAACTTCGATTTTGCATCCCCCATTTGGGTGCGATTGCTTACTGAGTGGTCGCTTTTCCACTGTGGGTCCCAGTGTTGCTTGTCTAAATTTTGGAAGAGTTATAAAGTCTTCCTCTCTTCGAAAACATAAGATGCGACTTCGGTTCTCTTCACCTGTCACTCGGTCGACAGAATACCTTATGTGAACAACCGTTCCCTGTTTTCACAATCACTTGAATGTTGAGTGGCTTGGCAGGCTAAGGGGAAGTGTGACAGAACTGATCGACTGCCACATAGCTAACTGACAGTAGGAGAAGCTAGCTAGTGACAGGAAATTGTGTAGCCGTTCCCGTTCAGTGCAGACTAGAGTGTTTTCACACCTTATCTATTGCACAAAGTCCGTTTGAGACTAAATCATTCCATCTAACACCACCTCACTCGTCCGTTTCGTAATAGATGTGTCGTAGAAAACGAGAACTGTGTTATTTCCCGGTTAGTTCTAATTTACTTGTATGTTCTACAAGAAAGTCCCTGTAACCGCTCCACATCATCGTGGAATGCACTCGTGTCTAACTGTTGCAGCTGAAGAAGGGCTAAAGTTGAAGTCTTTGCAGTTTAGCATCAGCTGGTGAAGCTACCGAAAAGATATAAGTGAGAACAGGAAAAGCACGTAATACTTTCGTTATTTGTGGACGGTGTCAACATTGTGAATATTAAGGATGATAACCGTTTAGCGTGCTATCCCATTCACATATGATACACCTCTTCACTCTGTGATCAATATGGCCCTTTTTCACGGTTAATCCGAAATGCTCTGTTCACACACTGTATGTCACATCTACCGTATACGACCAACTTGGAGAAACATTTCCCCTCCACTATTGGAACTATTTTGGTAATCGCTGGCCTACAAAATGGACAATGGTTGTAACCAATTGTGTTCCGATTGGATCCACCACGAAAAAGCTTTGTTATGCTGGCTGGAGTGGACATGGCACAACACCACATGGCTCACGTGATCAAAGTTCAACCGTCCAACCGAGCACTATAGCTGTCAGTATATATATCTTCACAGTTGGTCATCATTCACCAATAAGCTGTTTGTTTTGGGAATTAGTTCAAACGTTGCCAGTGTGTACAAAAACTGAGACCTGCCGTAGCTTATGCATGATCGATTCGGAGATAAATAAATTTGCCATCTTATGCCTAACAAACAGTTTGTCTTATCCTTCGTGACACATTCTTTCTATCTGCTTGTTACGTTCTTGGGATTCGCCTTGTCGGTGACCATAGTCTCCAAATCCCATTAGCTTGCTTGAACTCGCTCAGTTCACTCCTGACCAACAGTCAACTGTCGAAGCACAGATACCGAGAACCCACCCACGCTCTTTTGAGTACTTCAACTTCATTCCCGAGAACAATGTGAGATGTGGTTGTTGACCAGCTGTCTCGATCCGGTGATTCCCATTGTATACGAAACAATCAAGTCAAACGTCACTCACGTTCTATTACAGCTTTGGTATTCCCTCGGCCTTTTCACTCAACTCCTTTCGAAAAGAAGCACTAGATTTGAATTTCGCTTTTGCTAGAGTCCGTCATGGTCAGCATCTGAACTCGGGCCACGATTTCATGAGGCAACCATATTGATCACTGCACAGTTGGCCTTACGTTAGGCACCGTTGAATAATCGTACACAGAAGCCCAGCCAAATTCACCTTTGAGTACTGCTCAGACTCCCCGATCGTCTCGAGAGGAGACACATTAACTGTCGCGTTAAATCCAATTGGTGGCCCCACAATTAATATTTCTCGTCAAATTGAAATCATAGGAGTCGTTAAACTTGTCTGCAGTGTTCTGCTCGCAGATAACTGTTAGGTGATTGTTGTTTGTATAAGTAGTGTCTCCGTGTCATGTGCAGGCAAGCTTTGCCTGGGGCAAAACTTGTACCCAGTGCTTTTTTCGAAGGGAGCTGATTGAAAAGCCCATAAGAATGTGAATGTTGCAATCAGTTGTGAACAAGGTTCAACCTGTATCAACCAAACTCCGCTACTATCCATCAGTAAGACGGTTAATACACAGGTGGAAAATACTTCAGAACTATCAATTAGATGGTCAGGAGGGAGCGATAGGCCTAAAATGCCTAGGTGACGTTGGTCGAAACAAATGATTGTGAATACAAGCCAAAGCAACTGATCAGTCGGTTTATTTAAACTGCTGTCGGATGAAAAACGCACCTGCCATCGTTTTCACCCTGTCCACACACACACACACACACACACACGAATGTCACGTGCTCAGCAATGATGGTGATGCGGCTAAACAACTAAATGTTCTGATAACGAAGCTGTTTTGAAAATACACGGTCGTTGTGTTTGGGTTGAACCGGAGTTGTTTCAAGTGTTTCATATCAGTTTAACTTGAACGGCAGTATCTGCCTTCTCGTAGATTTTACAGCCAGTCCTCATTGCAAGCAAGTATTAAGGTAGAGATTCGCTCTTGTTGGAGCTCTTCCGATTAGGTGTGTGTAGCCCTTCTGGTGGTAGCCTTGGTTTTCGTTTTAATATGCGCCATGAGCATGAAAAGGCACTTTGGCATTTGATTAATTCAACTTAACCCCCCTACAGATGCTACAAAAAAAATTCTCGCAGACGAACCTCTCGGCCTACGTATCCGTTTGACTTACGCTGCTTTGCCACTCCAGAAATCACGTGTACTGCAATGGAACTTACACCTAGAATAAAGTTTTCTTGTTTGTGAATGAATGCTTCCTTATCAACTTTCATTCGAATTTCGCTGAGGATGTTAACTGACATGGGAAGTTAACATCTGCAGGCTAACCTATCAGTTCGAGGAAACATCCACATCTTGGGATGTACAGTATGTCTGTCATTATCAGGAATAATTAGATGAAGTTGTCCTTGTCCCCAATTTCAGGTTTTCAATCGTTCCTATGCGATGCGCATATGTTTCCAACACCGTTCGAAAACTAGTCATTTGTTTTTTTGGTTTGGACACTTTTTGTATACTTTCCAATCTTGTAGAGGTCACTAGAACACACAGTCAACCTATTGCAGATAAAGTTCCATTCGTTATCCTATTTTTGACGTGAGTAGTTTGTACGGCTGGTTTTACTGAATCTTAGCACACTTTTCCTCTTTGGTTTTTTGTGGGGAAACTCATGCAAAAGTTTCTGTCTTTGTCTGCTCTCATCTGTGACGTGAATTGTATTTCATCAGGGGACAAGTGAAAATCAGCGGAATAAGAGTAATTGGTTACGAAATCCTCGTCAGCAATTTTACATTAATAGGAAGTAGATAAACTGCATTGTTTGAGGTCCCCCAGTTGTTCGTGAAAGATAATTGAATTATTCTTGAATGTATGATTTTCCAATTCCTCGCAGTTTTTTTTATATGTTTGTCGGCCTTTTCCATGTGATATTTCTGCTTATTTAATCGTTACAAACTGCTTCCGAAAATGAAGAAGTCCATTGTTGTTAACATCGTTTATTTGTTCGCGTACCGAGCAATTATTTTAAACTCTTCAAACACTACTTTACATCGTTTCTTTCAAAAAATTTCCCCCGAACGATATTAATTATGCATTGATATCTGGATTACCTTGATGTGGTTTAATTTGCGTAATTGACTCTCGTGATCACATGATTGAGAATGTAAGTCACTCACGATACGCACTCTTGGACTTTTCTAGAATGAGCTTTAATCATAATACCTTTGGAACGTATACTTTGTACAAAGACATTTGGAATGTTCGGAATTTTGAGCGCCGACTTCATAGCCGGATACGACAAAGAGCTTTCAATCCTCTCATTATCCTGAACAATCAGAAATCTACGTGAACGCAGACCATAAAAGACCGTTTGCTGCTGAAAGCCCTTTGCATGCAGAAGGTCGTCCATGCCTGAGCATTCATTCTTTCTCCAACGCTCGCGTCAAAGTATAGTTTGAATTCCGTTTCTTTTCCCGTGCACCTACATTCAGCAACGGTGTGAGAATGATATGACAAGAGAATTGGAGTGTAAATTCCCGTTTTTCAGAACTTTTTACTATTTTCTCTTCGGAACGTCACCAAACGACCTACAGTTTATATGCTTGTTGATAAATATAATATACTGCGCAGAATTAACATGTCATGAATTACATGTATGCCACCTTAACTGTCAGACTGTTCTTTGCTCAGACAGGAGCAAAAGATGTGTGTCAATACGGCTCGTACGAGTAACTTCCATTGTTGTGATCGATAGCATGCCCTTTTGATAAGTGTATTTCAGTCCATAACAACTCGCCATAGAGTATAGGTTTTAAAAACAAATCCCTCTTTGATACGCATCTGTTCAATTCGCTGGCTTTATTCGGGGTGGAGTGACTCGCGATCAAGGAATTAAACCTCTTCGACTAACTGACCTATTAAATGTGCAGAAGTGGCAAGCGGCGATTGATCTGCTATCCTGGGTAACTTGCATACTTCCCTAATTTCCTTTGCAATTCAATTGTTCGTTGCAGTTAAGTGTTCGAATTTAAACAGATTTTTTAATGCGTTCTGAATCCTATCCTTCCGTACTCACTTATAAATTAGGGCTTTTTCTGTGCAATTGAATATCCACGTCAACCTCGATCAATGATGTTATGAGCAACACGACCTTCCTAAACTTCAACTTTAACCCTTGTTGTTCAGGGTTTAATGTTTTTGCCTGTTTAATGTGTTAGAAAATGTAAACCTGCATAATAACTCTGGTGATCGTTTCTCCTGTTTCGGCTTTGATTTACGTTTTCTTGCTTAATCTGCAGATAAGCGACGTGCGAACGGTATAATTTTACTCATGAGCCCCGGCCTCTGTACGTCTGACGGCATTATCAAAGTAGCTTAAATGGATCCGATTCGGTTACTAGTCAGGATTTGATATAGGCTGTTGCGTTTCTTTTCACTCAAACGCCGTTAACTTTTTAAACTGTCGAACGGCTGCACTTTTGAATCGCTTGATGGTTTTCAGTGTTCTGACAAATCCGCGATTGAGCTGCCTATTTTCATCCGTTGTTGTCCTACGGTTCAGTCAGCGCAGCTGAAGAATTGCGCACTGGACCTGTTTGCTCAGTTTTCGTTATATTTTGTTCAACGGCGAACTTTTATCGTATTGGGCCTCTACAGTGTACAGTCTGTCCTATTCTTCACGATTTTCAGTAGAACACTTTCACTGTGCAATGTGATAGTTATGTTCACTGGCTTATACTTGCGCGCACCCTTTGTTCGCAGACACCATGAATCTGGACGTTCGGATCGTGATTATGATCGTCGATCTTCACGTCGATCACATCGTTCGCGTGAACGACCTTCACACGATGATCGCTACTCTAGTGGAGTGAACGATGAACTTGCCAACGACGATATGTTTCCGGCACCCACTTCAGCTGTGTTACGGAGTGATCGTCGGAGTGACCGCACTGAACGTTCAAGTCGGGATCACTCACGCTCCGATCGGGTTGGTGATCGGGAAAAGAGTAGCCACCGAGGTCATCGACGAGAACGTGAGCGTTCCTCCCGAACCTCCCGTCCTACAAGACACCGTTCTCGTAGCCGAAATTCGTATCGTCGTGACGCGGATACATCATCGAGGTCACCTGCGCGTTCTGTTTGTATGGGCGATGACTCTTCCAAATCTTCGGATCCATTGGTTGCTGCAGCCGCAGCTGCAGCAAACATTGCTATCGCTCTGGGAGCTTCTGGGAAGTCGTCCGCGCACTCACCGTCATAAAATCGTTTCAATCGTTATCACATTTCGATCCATTTCTGTACAGTTCTCATATGGTGCTGTTCCGTTTGCTTTGTTTGTGTGGATCTTATCGTATGTATGTAAAAAGCCGTCAAACACAATAATGGTTTGTACGCATTTTCCATTTATTTATACAAGTCACATGAAAGTTTTCCCTGATCGGCCTTGTCACACAACCAACTGGGGTTGTTCTGATGTCTTGTTTTACCAAATATTTTCTGGGAGTATTACCATCGGTAACCAAGCATGATTAGTTACGAAGCATTTGCGAGCTAGTTTCAGTGTGCTGACGCCCTGTGAGCAACAACCGACAACGTTGTTGTTTAGTGATGTATTGTTTTCGAGTCAGAGACACATTTAGACCAAATGACCCATTTTGAAGTGTCTAGGTGTTTAAGACTGCCAGGCCACATTGTCACTATACGGATCTATGGGGCATTGACCGGACATTCAGAACAGAGGAGTCTGTTCAGCTGACGATCAATCAAAGACGCAGAACTGAGGAACTGGAATCGATGCAGTTATCTCGATAGGCTGGTTCCATGACTGGGCGTTTTGGAGATATTATGAGATGTGACATATTGTGTGTTCCGTTAACTAGCCAATCTAATTAGGCACCGATCCAAGGTTGACCGTTTGTTACTCGCTCGGCTAACCTGATTTGTATCAGTGTCCAGAGAAGCTAATTGCCTTCCGGATAGGTTTGAACCTGTGTTGCCTACCCCTACCAACTAACTTGGGCTTTTTCCTTTCTACTCGACCGCACTTTCATCAACAAACTCCGACGCATCTAGTTCGGCGTTCTCTCCGGCTGTACCTCACGGTGCCAGGAAATTTGTTACTAATTGAAATCAGAAAAATTACGCAGCATCGATTCCAATTTGCTCTCGGGTACGCCCGTTAATGTTTTGAGTTTTAGTCAGCGAGTAAATATGTCGCAAGAATTGACAACAGGACTATCATTAAAAGGGTTTTTGGTTATGATAGAATCGTGACGTTTAACTCGTGCTCCCAAATAGGAGTTTGAGTCGAAATGAGGAACATTATCGCACACTAGTGAGCTCACAGAAAAGGAGATGGTGTTATGGGTGAAAAACTGGAACCTATGGTTATCAGAAGAAGGGCACACTTTGGACAGCAAGGTGTAAATAACATGTGAGCTGTTTTACAGTTGATTGAAGAACCTCAGAAATAAAAATGGCAAGGCAGAGAAATACTTCAATGCAACTGAACCACTGCATCCTTCACATCACTTCTGACTTTGGTTGTTATAAGTGTGGTCTGTTTTCATTGTGTATGGTATTCTGGTGCCAACTTCTAAATGTTAAATTTGTGACATTATGATCAAACTATAGAAAGTGTTTTCTGAGACCTATTATGCATGAAGTTTCCAGATATTGGCACTGAAGAATCTTCAGAAGTTTAGTACTTTCAATATGGATCTCGCAGATAAACTGTCCGGACAAAAATAACTGAACAAAACATTCTTACTAATGAGCATTCGAGGATTCAGTTGGTCTAATTCGAGCATCATTTTTAAACCGTATGCTCCAACATTTCGAATGAATGTACACGCTACTCGGTGTCAGCGATTCGTAATAAGAACCAGAAGTTTAAGACAACAGTGTGAGTTGACCCCAAGCACCGTAGAGGCGTTCGGGAGTGTTCAGCTAACTCGAAAGTGTACGCTAAGTTCTTGTGAGAACATCCTGGAACTGGCAGTGCTCAAGAAGTGAATAATACGTCCTCAATTAAGGAACCAATGATATCATCAAGCATTTGCGTGATTTCTTCCAACAATCGGACGTCTGATTTCCTTTGTCATTACTGTCGGAACTAGTGACAAGCGATCACGGCCAGCCATCTGTGCGGCACGTCTAAATATTTTTGCGCGATTTCTACAACCAACTAGTCTAGTATACCCCAACCCAACTCAAAAGCAAGAAGACGGAAAAGTGTGACGTCTGAGAGAATTGTATTTCAGCGCTCTTTCAGAAGGGGAAGCTAAACCGGGATAATATTTCTATGATCGTAGACCGAACAAAATGCAAGTATGTAGTGGTACAGTCAAACATAACCTATCGAATCAAGAACGTTTTGACGAATCGGATCGATGGACACTGTTCTCCCTAGACTGTACGGTCTACCTAAGGCTCACAAGGGCAGAACACCTTTGCGGCCGATCGTTGACATATGTAATTCTTCATATCATGTAACTACAAAATTGCTAACCAAGATGCTACAGCCCGTAAGAAGACAGCTAGCAGTCCACACCTTGCGGGATTTGGTTGAATTTCTTGAACTCTTGAAGTAGCTAGATGCATCGAGGTGAACTATTCACATTTGAAAGAACGCGTAGCAAACAAGCGTGTGACTTGGACTACACGTAGCCTGTTTCTGCGATGATATTAGCAGAGTTGTCACCGAGTGAGGCAAACGAGTTGGAGAGTTACGTTCAACAGATCGTGGCCAAAAGACGAGAAAAGAAGTCAGCAAGGCTAAGAAATCAACTCAACCCGACCAAACCTAAGGCCGAATTTCCGAAAAATCCAGGACGGTACGTGCATAATTTTTCCTCTTTGGTGTTGGACAAATTTGCTCTTGAGGTTTTATCATTAAGACCGAAATTTTGCTGTCCTAGGAATAAACTTAGACAGCTGGATTTAGAAAGTCACTTTGAGAACCTTTATGACCAATTGATCGATCTGAAACCCTCATCATCTATGAATGTTGAGGTGTTCAAAGCAACCCTAGTCCAGTCATGCTATTAGTACCTGACCCGGAAAACCATAAGTAAAAACCTGCTCACTTGACCGCACCTAACCTCATTGGAGTCACTAAGGCGAAATGAGGACATAATAATATCCAGACCTGACAAAGGTGCTGGAATCGTCATCTTGGATAAAACCGACTATTTAGCTAAGATGAATGCACTACTGGCAGACAGAACCAAATTCGTTTGTACAGAGACTGAAAAGGACAAAGCAGTGGCCATTGGGAAGGTATTAACGAAGACACTGAGATGTATGAAACAATGAGGACCGATTGACTCAACTACCTTCGAAAGAATTAGACCAGTCGGTAGCGTAATTCCCAGGCTTTATGGGCTACCTAAAGTGCATAAAAACGGAGTGCCGATACGGCCGAATTTAGACATGTGTAACTCGCCGTATCATGCAACGGCAAAATGGCTAGCCGAATTGCTAGAGCCTGTCAGGAAGAAACTAGCGATTCACAGTCTTAGAGATTCTTTTGAATTTGTCGAAACGGTAAAACAACTGAGTGCAAAGAGAATGCGTTTATTCTCGCTTGACGTCACGTCTCTCTTCACCAATATCCCACTAAGTGAGACAATCGGGTTTCTCCGTTGGTCTATAGAGAGAGCAATGGCATAAACGTGGGGGTACCAGTAGATGAACTAAAGCAGCTTTTGTATCGCTGCAGCTACAACGTTCAGTTCAGGTTTTCAGGCAAGCTATATCGCCAAAAGGACGGAGTAGCAATGGGGTCACCGTTAGGTCCCTTACTAACCGATACTTTCATGACAAAGCTTGAAAGTAGTTCACTGGCAGACCACATTAAGTCATTAGCTCTTTATAAACGTTTTGTAGATAATATTATCTGCATGACAAACGAATCTGAATGTCTCAAAGGAAGCACTGAAAACAAGCTTGTTTGCTACGCGTTCTTTCTCATGACTAAACTGGGCATATTCACGGTGTTCACATTTGATGTAACATCCGTATTCACGAATATCCTGTTCAAAGTGACAATGTGGCTTTTGAGCGACTATCTCGAGAGTAACTGCATAAGGGTGAGATCACTGGTAGAAGAACAAAAACCGTTGCTATACTGTTGCACGTACAAAGTTCGCTTTTTTATTTCCCGGTAGATTACGTTGATAAAAAGACAGAATAACAATGGGATCATGATTAGGGCCATTGCGAGCTGGTATTTTTTTAATGTCGAACCTTAATAGTGGTGTGTTAGCAACGCATCTTAACTTACGTATTCTTCACAAACGACGCATAGATGACATTTTGTGTATGGTGGGTGAATCAATAAATCCCAACAAAATACTGGAACTGTTCAACTCAGCTTGTAGGACTCTCCTGAGTCACCCGAAGGTATCCTATTTCTAAGCGTTTTTCTGTCTCACTGTTGGGACGAATCGATACAAGCAAAAATACACATCGGTCCTAATACGATCTTATGGTGTTGTGCTATCGAGGAGAAAAATCATCACCTCCGATGCCTGGTTGACAGACACGAATATATGCAACTTAGAAGAGGAAAGAGCTCATATTTAATGTGGTACTTGAAAACAGCTATCTAGAGCAGTTTATTCAGTCAAATACCAATTAGTCTGGTTAGCGCCCCCTGTCCCAACCTGCACATTCCTGCACATAGTCTCTCTTCACGCACGCACGCACCATTTGCACACAGCCAATTGGAACGCTCCAGCTAAATGTAGTTCAGTGCTTTCCATATACAGGCTCTCGTGATCGCGGTTGGACCAGGATCCGAGCTGAGTAGACAACGTAACCGAACAGCACAGGACACGGTCCAGAAAAGTGCCACTGTATTAAGCTTGTATATCATCCCCAACAATAAAGATCCAAATCACTGACAACCTTTTCATTGACTATCATTGAAATATCGTTGTTTGTTAGTGGATACTCAAGCTATCAAGATTAACAATTCCATTAGAGACATCATCCACCCACCTTAGCGGATATTGGCTTTGACCTTATAATGCGGAATGAAATAGATGAGGAATTGCAACTTGTAGGATGCCTGTATTCCTGACCAATAGGACGGGCATGACCAGTTAGGTGTGTAGGTTAAGAAAGATTGGAAATATTCCTCTAAGAAGGCTTAAAAGATAATCGATCACCATAGTCTTTCGTAACTGGTAGGTCCTGTAGGCTCTGTACTCCTGCAGTTGAAACGGTCTAGGGAGAAAACGGGTTGCCCTACACTCAGTATGTACGTGGAAAGTACGACTGAACAGGTAAGGCAAACCAAACTGGAAATGTTGGATTGGAAAAAATGAATAGTCTTTTGCCGCGGCGCCACGGGTGGTAGACTTAAATCACTCATCAGACAACACTTCAGCCTACAGTGATTCAGTTAACTGTGATTCTTTCCGTTTTAATTACTGTCTTCAACGTTTCTAAAAAATTTCGTGCACTCCGGATTTCAGCTGTAATGATCGAGTTTCCGACAGCTTCACATTCCCTTACTGACAGTCTGATCAGTGAATGATAAGTTCAATCGGGGAGCTAGTCAAAGAAAGCGCTCAGAATTACCTCTGAATGGGGACGTGCTCGTTAAGAATAGCTAAAGTAAATTACGGCTTACGCGTGAATTAATGCGGAGCAGTACGAATGTTCGGAACACAAATAATGGCATTTAATAATAGGGTGTGCTGTTTCTTGGATTATTCGTATCAAGATGGAGTGAGTGACAGTGTCAAATGTTTTGGAAAATTGAATGTGAACTACATCAGCTTTCAGTTTTGGGTCGGCAGTCTTCGTTCAGAAGTCACGAGCGGTCAACATGCTACCATAATGCTTCGTGGTAATTTAGTCGAAGTATGATACCCTGGCCAGGATGAATTCATTTACTGAGCTGACCAGTACTTTTGGAAACTACTGAACGCAAACTTAATGGTCGATAGTTTGCCGGGTCATCTCTGTAACCACCTCTGAAGATAGGTGTAATTGTAGACTTTCCAGGATTTCACTAGACGGTTAGCTGACAAGGGGCTCTTACTAAGTCTTGCTAGCGGCCCCGATAGTTTGATGGTGCAATTATTCAAGATGACAGCCGGTATTAATTCTGAACCAGTATGCTGTGAGTTAGTAGGTTCTGTAATTTGACTCTGTATTGTGACAATGAGATTCGAGATAATTCAGCCAAGGGGATACTTACATGCCAGAAAGTTGCCCATGATTCACAGTTATTCACCCTTAAGTACTGTTTACCCAGAGTTTTGGTCGCCTTTGCATCTGCATTGGTAAATCCTCCAGAGGTTAAGGGTTGCGAGGTTCCAATCTAACTCCTTTCGTGTGCTGCAGCTTCGTAGTGGAAAAGTTCAGGACTCATCCCCACGTTTTCAGGAAATTCCGTAATGATGGCAAAACCACTCCTATTTTACTACAATTATGGTGTGATTACGCCGTGTGACATAATCAGCGCACACAAGTTCATTCCTTTCTAGTTGGTACCTGTTCCATGGTGGATGCCTTACTGTAATCAGACATTTATTTCGATTTATTAGTCGTCGATTTTCTATTAGGTCGGTGAAATTACTGGAACACAGGGATTCCCTCAACGACAACTCGCTAGTGATGACCTAGTTCGAATCCGGTTATGAAGTCAGGCCATCCGCTTTTGTTACATGTGTCTATTCCGCCGTGGATTGTGTCTTGTGTTAGGCACTTGGGTCTGTGTTTCGGGGAATATGTCGTTCAGTTCACTAGGAATAGTTGAATTCAATTAACCCCTGATAGACTGGAGTTGCGAATTTTGAACTGTGAATCGTGTTTGTAAAAATACAATCAAAACAAGATGGCCGCTGACCTACTTGTCATTTAGTGCGATCCCGGACATGCTGAAATATACCACGTTCTATCATCCCCTGAAAAAAAGTACTGTATTATTAGTCTGATTGTTTGTGAAATCTATCTACGGATAAGTGAAGTATCCCAAAGGTGAAAATTAAGTTTATTATGGAGATGATAATCTGTGCAGTGCGCTGTGCAGGACTACGTCAAAATCGCTATGCGCAGAAGTCGAGCCGTTGGTCACACCAATAAAGTGAGTGAGGTTTTGAGTTACATCAACCATTTGTCATTAATCATTCGGTTCAGAAATTCACGGTAGTACCCTATCACAAATAGTGAGGTCTTTCGGTTCAGTCTCAAATAAAGATCTGCCCCACCCCGTCTATCGATTTTCTTATCACAGCGAGACCTTTTCACGGTAGGACTAGACAACTCGCCGTCCTGCCTCAATTCTCATCTGAGGGATAGCTCCAAGTAGAGGTTTTTTGCACTGCTGGACTGAATACGGTATATGTGTAATTGGGGTGGATACTCTGGCCGGAGGTGTGGGTTGTCCAACACTTAGCGGAATACCTCGACGCGGGGGGAGGCACGTCCAAAACCCCACAACGAGCGGATCGGGGACGGCGGGTGCGACCGGATGAGTCATCGCTCGACTGGATCGGACCAACGGGCGAGGCAGTGCAAGGAAAATTGGAGGGACGACGAAATCGGAGGCGCGATTATTCCAACATTCGTAGGAATATCGCCAACCTGTTCTGGACTGGGCTCAGAGGCCAGTGGAGATAGATGGAGGAGCACAAGAGCAACCGGATGAGTCATCGCTCAACAAAATCGCACCAACAGGCGAAGGATGGCAGGCAGAAAACCCCTCGATAGACGGCGCCGATCACGCGCATAAACCGGGCAAAAGTGCACACGATGCTTGAGCGGAAACCTGAGGGTGTTGTGGTCCGGAATGACGACCAATAAACGCGAGCGCGCGTGTGGAATGAGGACTAGCGTATTGGACAATAAAGATTGTGCTTTATTGGACACCTACTCGCTACATAATGACCGTCTCAGAGGCAGTTGTGTTGGGTTTCACAGAGGCACACTCTTATCCCCATTAAGATATAGTGTTTCTTGTTTTTATTCTAATGTTACATGAACCAAAAGGCAATGATGAACGAAGTGCATTCCAAGCTCCATACTTCCGTTCCCTCAGTTCTTCCGTTAGTAACGTTGTTCACGGTGGTCGATACGCGCCTGCCGAGGCTAAGTACATTGCCCATGCAGATGATTGACGTCGGTGACCATTCGATCAAAAAGACCAGAGAGTGATGTTAAAGATCTCCTGTGGTTTAATTCATGCGTCTTTGAAAAATGGCATGAGAGCTTTCTGAGGCTAGAGACATTTGGCGTAAGGATTCCTCTACATCTGCACTCACCTACCCTTTGGACTTAACGGAACAGCTGAGGCGAGTGTACTTGTCTCAGTCACATGGATTTGCCGCCCATCCAAATCCTGCCACAAAGGTCAATATAGAAGTGGACCAATTGCAAGTTGTTTTAACGTGCAACAACAGGACTGGATTAAAAGTTGCATTGTTATAACTTGCACCATTTGTCAAGTCTCTGTTCTACATTTTATTAACCAGATTACGGGTTGTGACGTTGCATGAGCTACAGGGTTGAGCCGGTGATAGGTCCAAGTTTTTATACTACTAGTGTAATTCTGTAATTAAATGTTCTTGTGTCGCTAATAGCAACCACCTCCTACAACCGGTCTGAGGTCTCCTCTGTTCTGTTTACGCGGAAGATTCAAATTCATGTACGATTCTGCAGACTATTCGATGTTCTTAAATCCAGAGTAACATATTCTCTCAAGGCGTATCCTCATTATCACCGTTGTTGTGGCTAACCTATCTCACCGTCTTTAGCCTCTCAAAGTCAGCTACGATATGAACTGTAACCAGCATCAGATGCAGCAAGACAGTGTACGTAGAACCAAATCTTTCTCGTGGTCTTTGAGGTCATTTCAGATGGACGTCAGGGTTGGAAAAATTCTTTCTTATCGGGCTCGTCCCGATCAGCTAGCACTACAGAGCTACTCTTAAGCAGACTGAACACAGCTACTGATCTGTACTCAAACACGCGATTTTAGTGGCATCATCCTCGGTAAGCTGATGTCCTTATTTACGGCGTTTACTTTGCCGTATCTGTCACTGTAAGTGGACAGTGTCTTTCCTCAATTCTCTTTCTCCACCTTGACAAACTAAGTCTGCCATGGTTCCAGCTGACTGAGAACGTTTGTTTAGGATTAGTAAATGGTGAGATATGTGAGTCAACAACATAAGTCTCGGTGTCAGCATAGTTATCTAATGGGGGCAGTGCATCGTGTTGTGAACACAGCGATAGTCATTCACTCGTTCCAAGTGGGCTTTCGACGCTTTTCTGACCAGGGACTATGTTCACAGATCCAATGAAGCAAGATGGAATATGCGGTGCTTCTACCGTAAGTGAGGTGCCTACTGAGCGAAAGGCATTGTGGTCCATCAACCTCTTTCTGAAGTCAAGGCAACTACGCAGGTCAGACAAACATATCTCAAACTTTCAATTAGGATCTATTTGGTAATCAAGTAGATGGAAGACGGAACCGATATGCAATTTGAGCGGGCCTGAATCTTACGCAGTAAACGGGTTGGGATCCGACCACCTTAACGGATTATCTTTCGAGAGGAGAAGTACTGAGAACATTAATGACCGAGATAGTTACACCGTATTACACAGTTCACCAAAAATACACCACAAAACTTAAGGCATTTGAAGCGATGCCCCCCGTTATCTAATTCATCAAAACAGAGTGAAGACAATGTGATATGTTGAGATTTTTTGAATCATTTCGAATGCACACGTAAAACACAATTCAAATTTTTGAATACGGTGAGAATTGCGTATAAATAACTGTAGGGTATGACATAACTACGTATATCTTCTTAACCGGTCTGTTACTTGCAACGTCTCAGACATAATGTGTTACAATAATTGCGGACACTGTGTTTCTAGGACGTCACAGAGTCTCGAGTATAACAACTTTCTCATGATCTGCATGAGGAATTGGATTTGGAGCTATTATGAAAAAAATTGTTGCTGGCTTATCAGAGCGAAAAGATCACACTAGCATTATTATCGAAATTGCTCAGAACCTGGGGAATTCAAAACAACTATTGTTAGAAAAACTGATTGCAGACTTTCACATGTATGTAGCTGATAAGAAGCTTACGGTGGCTGTTTAATGAGAGTAATCTGAAGAAAAATATTTGAAATTGTGGTTTTCTACTGTTCTGTTGGTTACAAACGTTACTAAAAGTACGAACTTAAGTATGTAAGGCTTTCAGACTAAATTGGTACAACTTGAGTTCGCCTGTTTTTGAGTTTCCTTTATGCTAGTTAAATCTGCTTTTTGAAAACCACGGTTGTCAATTTGAACACCACTCACATATGGTCGCAGCTGTCGCATTCAGAGAGACCTTCCAGCCAGCCTCTTTCGAAAAGAAGCACTAGACTCGAGTTTCGGTCTCATTAGAGCTCATCAGTAGTGCATATCTTTGCCACGGCCGGGATTTGAACTCCGGCCATTCCAATCATGAGACAACAGTGTTGACCACTGGGACATTAGGCTCATATTAAGCACAGTGGTCAACACTGTTGCCTCACGAAAAGTGTGACCGGAGTTCAAATCTCGGCCGTGGCAAAGATATGCACTACTGACTAGCTCTAATGAGAGCACAACTCGAATCCAACGTTTATTTTCGAAATAGGCCAACTAGAAAGTCTGTGGAAACGCGTCAGCTGCGACCAACTGTGGATAGTATGCAATTCGTATGAAAACGAAATGGCATACTACTTATTTGTAATATCAGTTTTATTGTAAGTCCCAAACGGAAGAAGCCAATACATTCTTTTAAAATGTTGACTTGAGGCGTGTGCTAAATGTTTCTCTCACGTCACCGTTAAAAACATGGACCATCAAAGATAGTTAGGATACTGGTAGAACTTAATAATATGGAACAAAGCATACTCGTTTGTGAACATTAGCAGGTCTATTTAAAGTTTACTGTCGTCTGTGAACAGTAAACAATTCAACTATAATGTTTTGATGCATAAAAAGGTAGGCTTCGGTAATCATAAGCTTACAAACACATCGTCATCAGGCTAGGCTAGCTTTTGAATAACTTGTTAACAAGATGATTCAGATCTGTGAAGGGCACAACTTTTCTGGCTATTCTAGTGTTAATTAAACGAACTTTGATACGGCATGTAACAAATGGTTAGTTTACTGTGAAAAATAGGAGCGGAATTTTCGGCATAACCTTCGGTGACCTTACGTTTTAGTCTCTAGTTGTACATTCTGTGTGACTATACGCCCAATAAGTTTTAGTTCACGAATGGTAAAACTTATGACATGCTGTAAACTAACGAAACATCTATTCGCGTACTGACAAAGGTGGAATATTCTATCTTTTGACACCAATTTCCGTTAGGCTGAATGTGAAACGTGATTCTATTGAACCCTGCATAAAGTTTGCAGATGAACAACTAATTGCAGCGAGAAGGCGTCCAATAAAGCACAATCTTTATTGTCCAAATCGCCAGTCACATGCAACGCGCTCTCTCTCGTTTATGAGTCATAATTCCAACCCGCAACACCTCCCGGTTTCCGTTCCCACGTCGTGTGCACTTCTGACCGGTTTACCTGTGTGATCGGCGCCTTCTATCGGGGGGTTTACCGCTTGTCATTCCTCGTCTGTTTGTCCGATTTCGTTGCGCGATGGCTCGTCCGGCCCACTCGTGCTGTCTGCCATCCACCCAATGTTGGCCTTGACCGTATTCCAACATCGTGTCGAGATGTTCCTCTAAATGTTGGAAAAGCCACGCCTCCGATCTGGCCGTCTGTCGAATTTCGCCTGCCCTGTCTCGCCCGTTGATCCGATCCAGTCGAGCAATGACTCATCCGGTCGCGCACGTTGTCCTTGATCCGATCGCGGCAGGCTTTTGAACGTACCTCCACCCGCGTTGAGGTATTTGGCCGAGCGCTCGAGAACTCGCACCTCCGGCCTGACAATCCACCACAGTATCACTACCAGCTTCAGAGTTTAGGAACGCACTGTGTGCATAAACAACCACTACATATGTGTTGGCCTATGCTTATTTGCGTCCGTAAAAGTGTGCTGCCATTTAATCCACATTCAAGGTCATATGCAGAGACTCAGGTAGTCTCGTTTACATTGGTTGAACAGCTAGTACATTACAAGTTGCCCGTTTTGTATTTTGTTTCTGTTATCAGTGTGCAGTCAGACCTAAAGCGATTACATCAAGATGATGATGGCACATAATAACTGTTCCTCTTGGCAATTGATTGCCAGTTGAATGCTATTTTTATGTGGGGTTAGAATCATCTGGAAGATTACAGCCGCATGAAAACTTGTCGAACAGAACAGTGGTTGCCGCTTTCTCATTCGGAAGATTACATTCGTACGTTTACCTAGGGACCAATGCAATGTAAAAATTTTGAGTTCTTTAGGTGACTATTGTTTTATAAACGAGTGTTTTATGAACAGCACTGACGACAGCCCAGATGACCGGCACCAATGAAAAAAACAGGGTATGGATTGTCTGCCACCGACCAGGCATGAAAGCGCACGGCTCTCATTCACTACCCTCGATACAACTTTGCTTACATGTTTTTAATTCACGATACAGCTGTTGAATACCGCTAATCCCTCGATTTATCGACCTTCACACGTGCCTAACGCCTCACACAGCTTTCTCTGGGTCTAAACCTGATTCGCGAATGCAGTACATGGTTATACAGGAGGTGTACAGTGCTTTCACTATGAATTCGCCTTGAAGGTGCCGGTGTCCTCTGTTCTTTTACATTGGTATCAAGTCGGTCCACTTTTATTCCAGCTCGCTATACCGAATTTTCTTTGCATGCTGATGATGGACTCCGTAATGTTTTTTGTTACATACAGCATCTTACCTCCGAAATACATTACGGTTATGGCTGGAAAATGTTGGAGGTAATTGAGCTGACAAGAAGTCTTTTTTGCCGGTGTGTGCAAGAAAGAACATCCCTGTCCCTCCTTCTGTTAAAGTTCCAGCCCAATTATGAACCAGACCAGCAGGATTTTGTAGCGTGAAAATGCCCACGCTGTAATTACATCACTCGGTCTCGAATCTCCACATGCACCTAAATGTCTGCTGGATCATCCCAAATAGATCAACGTCGTATTGCCAAGCCTGAGCGTGTATACTTATGCAGTCACTTTAAGTGTTCGTCCAGTGCTCAAACCCCGATGAGTTTTTTATATGATAATTCTGAGGGGCTTAATATGAAGGTTTTCAGGCAATTGTTAACACGGTTCTCTCATGAGAGAACGGACCGAAGTCTCACTCGAGACAATGATAGGGACTACCAACGGGCACTAAATCACACCCAACTATAATCCAGGGCTTTTTTCAGAAGGTGCTGGCTAAAACTTTTGTGGGGATAGAAAAGCTGCGGGCGATTGCCAATGAGGCAAAGTTTATTTTTTACTCACACCCTATTCTGAAAGCAACCCATTTAAATAATCAACGACGATATCCTGATAACAGATAACTTCTGTTTCACCGGTGTAAACTTCAAAGGACGAGTCCTTCAAGACAGGTTTAGTGAGAGGAATTTCGTAAGGAGTACTGGTGAACCTGCTATCAAGGTCGTGTTATCAGCATTTCAAGTGGAAGCACTACAACCTGTTCCGTCTAGTCCCATTTGTGTTCATCAGGCTAGGACACCTCCATACCTCGAAAAACTCTAAGGTCGTTGACGGACATTCTCCTTCATAGCTTATGGACCTTGAGAGGTGAACTCGTTCTATCCCCGAGGCGCTCTGTTTTGATTCGTGCGGATTTTTTACTTGACCAGGAAATGACTTCCATATGCCTATGTTGCCGATAAAGGTGAATATGGTGTTTGCAACAAACAAACAACGTGCGGTTAAACTTCGATCAGGGGATCTAGAATTGCGTAGAGGTTGGCGGGCTCAGTAATTTGTGTGAGGTACTCATAGTTGCTCGTAGTGAGATTTAACAGACAAACCCTTGTACCTGGCACATACGTCTTGACTGTCAGAGAAATTCGGACTACAGAAGACAAGATAAACGTAAGTAGTGACACAACCCCACGGTTCTACAGTCTTCTCCACATACAACAATCAATAACTCTGAGAAGATACAATACAATACGCCGACTAATGGAAAAGAAGATATGTATACAGATCTAGTTAATCCACTTCTGATAGTGTGCCTCTTCAGTGGTTCAGGTGAGTCAGCAATGGGTCACTACCTGGTAACGGGTCACCACATGTTTGTAACAAATAAATCCGTGGTCATTCAATTTCGTTCTGATGAATTCAGAGGACGGGAAGCGCTAAGAAATTGATAAACAACAATCAGTAAATGCGTGTAATCGGCAGGTAGACATTAAGTCACGACTGATTCATCCCCATATGTGTACTGGTAACCCTGTCTATATGTCTACACTAGCAGAGTTTCTAATCAATTCCAAAGTTTCCAAAAAGTATTACCCTCAAAAACGAAATGTTTCCGCTGAAGACGCCGCTGTACAAATGCTGACTCTTCACCTTCTGAATTGTCTGAAACGTTTTCTTGACTTTGTCTAAGTTGTCTTCAGATTTTGTCAAATCGCTGACAGATGAATGCAAACGATAGTGTATGATGTAGTGTGAAGATGATTTTTCAACCAAATCAGTGGAAAACTAGTGTGGGATTACCTTCAACATAAACAGGAAATGAACTGATTGTTTTTAATTCAGCAAGTTGTGATCAATTTCCTAGTCCATCCACGAAATCAAGGTAATTCTCCGGGCTAATCCACCCACTTTGCACATTAACAAGTCCGGAGGACCAGGTTGCCTGAAAGCATTGGAAGATTGAAAATCAGCTGGCAACGATTAGTGACCAGGCAATAGTTTGGTCAACATTGACTTCGTGCTGTACCCCTTTTGTAAGAATTCCTCGGGATGCGTTGTTATGTCAAGAAACTGATGCAAACAATCACAGGGTGTTTCTGGTTGTCAACTGTGAGTCGAGCAACTTTGGCTCCTACAAGACACGATCTACTGTATTAAGTAGTTCAGCTAAAGAACCGAATAGTGTCTCAGTAAGACTAGTAGCGTTCACACAGTTTCTTTTAATGCAAGATGTTAGCGCGTTCGGCGAGTGACAAGTTGTTCTAAGAGAAACGAACAAAAAAATAGGCCACTTCATCAGTGGCAGTTACGAGTGCACTTAATGTGGGTTGAAACATCGATACATGTGTATGATGTAATTTAGGAAATGCGACTCATGGACACGTAATCCCCAAAAGAGCCCATCCGAACATTCCAGACAGGAAGTCTCCCATACAAATCTTCCACGACGTTGATTTTTCCGTAGTAAAAGTTTCCAAGGTACACCAACTTATAGCCATTTTATGTTATAAAGCGACCAGTTACCTTGACAGGCATGAAAACCCCTTTATCTTTGGTAAGAAACAGACTCAACTGAAAACAATGAACCCATATCTCTGAGTGTTGGCTGCGCTGAACAGCGAAGACCTCGCATTCTTAGGCGTCAGTAAAAGCATCAATTGTACCTTATCACACAACTCACCGGATAAACTTTGGAGAATAAAAGACGAACAAATAAATTTGACAGAAGTCCGGAATGGCGACTTCTGAAAATGTCTGATACTGAGAAGTTTCTGCTGTCAGATTGGTACACGATGCATGCTTCTGCAGTCTCCTGAGAATCACATCAGCGCAGCTGATACGGGAGTGCAGACGAATGATAATTGGTGGAGTTTTAAACAGTGTTCGTGCTCACCCTAATGAAGATGATGTCATTAGATTACGTGTTCGAAGTCAGATCATACGTCGGTATGTTGTGACTGTTTGTAACTGCGTCAGGAAAGGATCTTGCTGGTCATGACGGCTGATTGCTGAAAAGCTGACTTGGTCAGGTTCAAGGCATGTAGCCTAAGCTAGCCTAGAAGTTAAGCTCATCAACCTTAACTATGATCATCCCAACAGCTTCTGGACTTGAACCCCACATGCTACCCACGCAACTGAGGCTATAGTCTGCTAGGCAGTGGTTAGAGTGTTAAACAAATACTGTAACTCAGGAAGTCCCTAGGGTGTTTAGGGGCTAGGCGAAGTAATCTTCATGGCAATTCACGCGACATGTTAGGGAGAGATATCCGTAAGACGTTTGCGCATTACCTAGTTACTGTTTTTAAAGCTTTGGACCAACGCAGAAAGTTAAAGGGGGATGAAACCGCTTTTGATGAGGTCGGTTGTTGCATTACGGCTCTCAAACGAAAAAGAACTATCAGCCCAGGTGAACTGCTTCTGACACCTTTCTGACAAGATCTTAAAGCGTTAGTGGAGGTTTTGACTCTGTTGTTTCAACTGCCACGGTTGACTGAGAAAATCCCGCTGTGTTTCTGGTCACTCGACACCGGTTTCCACATTATAGAAAGAAATGAGTCTTGCAAAACACAGAGAGACTAGCACAACCCCAGTCGTAACAGAATCTGTCACATCATTCCTAGTTCATCGGCCCTCCACAGCCAGACAAACACTCACAAGGAAAGAACGAGTGGATTCTCGTTCAACACAAGGTTTAAATTTTGGTGCAGCATCATACTTCTCACTGGTCAACGACCGTCATTTTTCACGTCTAAATGGTGCGTTCGACACCCTGAGCTCATCGGCAATTTTAGAACCACTTAATCGTGTCGATGTGGAGAACAAGCATGACAATATATTGTTGACGTTGTATCGTCACGTTTCAGCTCAAGCTAAGATTAACTGAGGAGTGTTGAAGAGTTTTATAGCTAAAAGCGTTGGATTTAAGGTTATCCACTTCCAGCCATTTTTGGTCAACTCCTTCAAAGGTGAGACAATGAAGGACTGTTCAAAACATTGACAGCAAACGGTTTAGACAGCCTCCGCGGTATAGTATTAAGTGATTCCGACTTGGCCGACTATTTGGCATGTCACAGGTTGCTTTCAAACAGTGTAAAGAAGGTAAACATTACGTCACGCTTTTCCAACTAAATCCGAATAGGCTTTTCCGTGTCAGAATGAAGAGTGCTTGTGGAAAACAGCTGTGACTGCGTAGATTTAATGTTGAGTAATGAAGTTATAGAAGCTTTTAAGCGGCCTATTTGTTTGGGAAGTTGAGTCAGCAGCAGCGGAAAATAGCGAAGGAAATAGAAGATAGTTAGTCCATGAACAAATAATATCAAGTAGACGTCTACGAGATCTAGCACGTTTGCCAACACCCTAGCATGCTGGTAGTGTGTATGAATCCGAGCATTATTGAAGACAGAAAACTGAGGGCAGGTACCAGACTGCTGACTTTTGTAATGTGGATCCACTCCCCAGGGTGAGACCCTTACGAATAGCAGGATCACTAGCTAGAGACGCTAGAAAAGACAGGTTAACTGAACCCAATGGCTGGGCCGTCAGTGTATTAAGTGCAGTTAACAACGCGGATCAGTTAAAAAACTAAAGAAGTCGTTTTTCTGTGAAGCTCTATTCTCACTCACAGTTCCGTTTTTCGTCTACAAGATGTAGGCAACTTCATGTTGAATGTCTTTAACAGGTGGTTTCTATCTATTGATCGTTTTAAGCCTTAAGCTGTGTCTTTTATTTTTCTGGTTACTTAGTAGTTAAGCTTCATTTTCGATCACTGACTATTTACTGTCATCTGACATGATGGTAAATGTGGCACCAGTGGGATCGTAGACAACCTGTTCAGTTTTCCAATCACAGTGGAGTGTGTGATAAGCGAAAGTATTCGACCCAGTACACCCTACATAACTGGAGGCGTCAGAGGAAATATTAGGGTGGATGTTCGTGTAAGCTTTGAGCATAGCTTGGATGACGGACGCAGATATCAAGGTGTGGTATTTCGGTGAACCAACCAGTGGATTTGCTCGACAAGTTCGGATCAGCTGCCTAGTACAGAAGTTTGTCAATAAAGCCGCTGGGTGATAGTGACTGCGTGGTCGTACAGTGACAGGTAGTGCAATCCACGGACTAACAAGTTTTCGTGTATACAGACAGACAACTGACCTCACCTATTCTTAACTGACAAATCATACTAGTCTAGTGAAGACGAACGAGCACATCACATTGCTTGTCAGTAGTCAGGTATGGGCACGTATTTAAATATTGAAGTAAACTGGGGAAAATAGAAGAAGGGACAGTGGATTGCAATCTGGTATGAGGTAGTGTTTTTCGTGAAGGAATTTAGCATCGGTAATCGCGATGTCCATGGATCAGGGTTGTGTGCAAATTGTGTTTTTTGTTTGTGGTGTGGTTGAAGTACATGCTTCCTGTGTTGACTCTCTGAACAAGCAGTTCACTAAACTATTCGCGTTCTTCGCTCACGGTACTAGTAATCACAGAGTGCAATAAACAGATTATATGAGAAGGTCGACCGAAATAACATTCAACTCGTGATTTCATAGATGAGACCGCTCAATGTAATCCATACTGCCTTTCTACACACTACCGTCCGTGTAAGCGACTTTGGACACCGTACTACTCCATTCCATTTTTGTGGTACGATGAGCACTTCCGCGTCAAAGTCCAAAACAACATTAACTCGCTGACGCTCTAATAGATTTAATCGATAGAGAAGGAAAGCTGCTGATCAACATCACGCATCATACTGAAAATCACATTGACTCCAGGTGTTTTGGCTCATTGTAGCTGAGGGAAATGAGCTTGGTTTAAACTGTAAATTATATAGGCCATCATCACTTGGTAAATTCCATGTGAGACAGTGGGGCGGCTGGGTAACAGAGTCCAAATGTGAAATTTCAGAGGTCCTGGTATGGCTTCGTGGCTCAGGTGGAAGAGCGCTTGCCGCGTTGAGGCATGGTGTGTCTGTCGCTGGTTCGAATCCAGCCGAAGCCCCGACTTTTCACAGTTGGGCCTCATATAAAATCATAAATCTGCCACACTACATATTAGTAGGCCACAAATGGTAGAAACGGTGGCGGAGATGCGTAATCCTTTTGTATCAAGTTAAGCCATGTTGCCCTACATCCTTGTGATAAAATGTAACTAAAACTCTTATGGTATTCCGAAGTCTTGTCTCCAACCCCTTCACTAACCTGGGCTCAAAGTCAAAGCATAAAGCAGCTGCCTCCTTCACTAAACGCGAATTATGTGAACATTAAAATCATAACAGATGGATACACTAGTTAACATGTTCCAACACACTGCTATGCATCTTTACAATGGCTCACGTGATCACCGACCTTGGCACACTATAATCTGAAGCTATTCAGACAATAAATTCAGGCTACGTATTCAGAACTTCGAAGCCTCCCAACATTACTTCCTTTCAGTCAGATTTCCTGTCACCATCTACCCATGTCCTCAAATTACCCAGCCACGAGATGAGATCGCTTATTTTTTGAGAGGCTCCGTTCTATTGGTTCAGTTTGCTGTATTTCTTTTACGTTCGTGATCATTCTGAGCACCTACAAAAGTTCAGCTTCATTATGCGTACTATCTTTTATGTTCTCCGTATTTCACTGAGAACACAGTTTTAGCAAAATAACAGGTCATAACAGAGTGTACCACATACCGTGAATGTGTACGTTAAATGTGGCTACTGCGCGATAATATCTAGCCATCTGAGAATGCATTTCTAACTCAAAGTGTGCATACATAGAAGCCCTGCGCAATGATACACACACTAAATTTCGTGTTCTAGAAAACTGCTTAAATCATTTGAATAATCTCTATTGAGTACAAACCCTGGACTACCCTGACATGTATAAGTGACATATACCAAGGTCGTCTGAGTCGATCGCGCGATCTACCATAAAGGGTTGAAAGCCAGATTTTATGTTCTAATCTGTTTCGTACACGCTAATGACAGTGTACGACCGTACATAGTTGCTGATTATGCGTGGAAACAGATATGTCTGTCTAACGAGGTTGAGGTTCATTCTAAACTCAACGGAATTCTTGTTAACATCAGTACACTCGTGATATACATTGATGTTTAATTTCTCTGGAAGCAGTTTAAAACATATACTCAAAAAACAAGCTACCCATATCCATGACTGTAGTGAACGCCTCATTGCAGGTATTGCACAGAGATAGAACAGAAGGTAGATTTACACCGAGATCCATAAAAACGCGTGTTGTCAAGGCCAAGATTGGACATTTGGCGGCACAAGCAACCTAGGTGTAATTGTTTGCCCTTCTACCGTAAGCGCAGCTCAGTCAGAACAGGAGCAGATCCGCCAGCCCAAACAGCGGTAACAGGTGACAGTGGATCACAAGTACGAAGGTGTGGAACAAAACCGTTTTTAGGTTAATGCTTGTCGTAGAATGGAAGCACCCTAACTCAGAGAAAAATGGAATCGATGTCCAGCAGTGCAATGTTATTTTAGGGAAATGGGTGAAATTGAACAAAGCTGAGGCTTCAACCAAAAACAAAGTCACTTCTAGCGTTAAGCCAGCTTTTGGTAAACTGAACATACAATATGCAGAGAAAGCGTGCACTTAACTTGTGGCCACTGTGAGTCCTCAGCATCGAGGTTCACATGATCCTTCATCAAAGTAGAAAGGTTCATTGCGAAACAAAATTATGATTATGATCATGGAAGGAAGATAACGATACAGTCGTGTTGATGAAGAGCAAAGGGTGCAAGACTGCTGAAGTGAAGCAGGCGGGAAAATTTAAAACCAACCTTTAGATTTAAATGGGAATACTGTTAGTAGTAAAGAAAAGGGTAAGCAATTAATGAAGGCAATTCCAAGCTAAAAACGTTCGTGTAGTCTATCTCTAAAGTAACCTATACCTTATGACCTTGTGGACGGCCAAAACTTCGTAAAAGACCTATTGTTGATAGAGATGACTATCTGCCACTTGAAATTCCCGGGTACTTGAGAAGAAGTTTAAGGCCACAAGCAGCGGAAGAAGGCAACTTTATCATGACTCCGCATAGCTATGCAAAGGACTCGATTCACGCCCAGTGAACAAGACGGAGTGTGAGTAAAGTTACACCTAACTTTGTCACTTATAGATTTATCTAAGACAGCAGTAGAAACAACAAGAAAACTGTTGGCAGTTAATACCACCAATCAACCAGCTGTCGGAACATCTGCGTGAACATCCGTCCGGAAAAAGGATTAGCCAGTATTCACCTTTTCGCCTACTAATTACAAAGAAAACCCTGAGGAAAAAGCTATGAACAAAGTTAAGAAATGATTTAAAACAGAGTAGCACCAAATGGATTATGCGTTTGTGATAATCAGGTGAAATCGATTAGAACCCTTCTCACACTTCCCACGTAAGCTCCACCGACCTATCAGTGTGACCGTGGAACTATTTGGTTCATGGTGCAGGACGCCCCAATACTTCCAATTACTACAGGGTCACAAAGGTAGAGATTAGTTTGGTCTGCAAGTCTGCCCTACCTAAACCGGTGCATACAGGTGTAAATAGCATATATTATTCTCTAAAGCATACTACTTTGTACAGATACAGCTGTCTACAAATTGGCCAAGAAAGAGATGATTCCTTAAACATTTAACAGAGGCTATTTTAAAGACTGCTTTGAAATCGATTACAAAAGTCAGTAACACAGTGTCTGTGCTAGACACCATAGGTGATTTCCAATGAAAGAACGGGAAGTCAAGAGTTACTGATAGGTTTTTTAAGAAAGTAAGACTCATGATCATGTTCTAGAAAGATACGACTTTGCCTTCATTAATGTTTCACTTGGAAAGTTCATCATTCCAAGGTATATGTCCTAAACAAAATGCAAAAATTCAGATGGACAGCACGAGAAGTGAAACAGTGAATAAGTGATAGTGGACTGACAAACCATCTCCAAATAGTATTGAGTGTAAGGTCATAAGTGTAGTCGCCAATGACACTTTAGATACAAGTCATGATAGTGATTCGGAAAACTCTCGTGAATTTGAAGGTGAAAGTAGGCGGGAACTGTTATCACAATTTTGAAACATGAAAACTCATCTCGGACAGATCGTTCTGATTTCAACGTTAGCTGAGTGCGTGCGCCGTCCAATAGGTTAACCCACACTTAACATAAACCCAAAGTTTAACTTTTCATACACTACCAATAATCAGGAAATCCTAAATCAACTTGTGTGATTGATTTTATCAAGTCCATTTCAATTTACACTTTTGTATACACCCAGTTTATTAAAGGCAGTGGCTCGGATGTTAGCTTCACGTCTAGCTGCATAGCATTAACCTATGAACTGATACTTTTTAGTCGGTTTGTTGGTCCATATTTTGCCAGCCTAAAACAATCTCAGATAAGTAGCCTGTTTATCTTTTTTTGAAGAATCTGTTAAGTCGAAAGTGAAAATTCATTAATAACCTCCATAGCTAATTTCTACCCACGAAACGTTCTTAAAGCAGCTGAGCAGCATTCATTTAATCATGAAAAAGCCGTACCCCCAATGCATGATTGTATGCCTGCCTAATATTGTATGGCAAATTTCGCTATACTAAGTCGTAAAGTGTCTGTTTTTAGTGTTCGCTTAACTAAGGTTCTTATCCGGCGCCATACCGAAAAGTTTTTATTATGTTTCAACCGGGAACACCTTGGGAAATTAACGATACCTTAGCACTAAGTTGATTTGCGGCGGCGTGCTTCGCTGACGCCATAAACACATCACATAAAGTCTTAATCATGTAGGCTTCCAAACGAGGCTAATGCAACTAGAAGTCATTAGAGAAAGCACACGTGACAACTTGCTAGTTCTGTCCTGATAGATCGACAATACTAGGGCGGATGAGCTGCTGCCATGGCTTCAGACAGATGCGACTAGCCGAACGAATTTTATCTACACCTTCAGTAAAGCAAGATGTACGGCACTGAGTGGATTCGAAAGAGGCAAAATTTCAGCTGTCTAAAAAAGGCAGTTGAGCGTAAGAAAGACAGTTAGTTAATTTCGGAGGTTAAAATAAGCTATCCTTTGCTTCGCTGGTGAATAGCTCCAAAGAAGGAGGACTACCAGTTTTTACCGGGTGAGACGGGCACAGAATCGGCCGACTGACTCTTATACAGCGGTGAGTTCTACAATTAAACCATATTTGCGTTGAGTGTTTCAAGAGCAGTCATGCAAGGGCTGTTGGAGTCGGTTACAAGAGTCCAGAAGGTCCATTTTTAACAAACAACAGATGCACTCTAGCTTAAAGTGAGGCATCCCTCACGTCTCATGTAGTACACCTGAGTAACAGTTTATTATATATAGTACAGAACAGAAACTTGGTCTGAAAGGCGGTAATGCCTACAGATGACACATGCATGATCGTTGAAGAGAAATGACGCAGATTAATAAAAAAAATCCTTTAAAGGATATTCGCATAATCTGAGCCGAATTATGCCGGTTTCGCTTGTCAGGATTATACCAAAACTTTGCACATCACTTCTGAAGAAACGAATGTACGTGTTCTACCGGATGCCTGTGAAAGGAAGTTTCCTGAAATCGCTTCGCGAGTTCGTCAGTGTCGGTTTCCAGATTTTTCTCAAAAATATTTCGAGAGTGCAAAGAATTCTGTCTTATCCGCGATATTCTGACTTATATTGTGCTCCAATATTTCAATACAAAAATGGGTCCGTTGATTCATAATTTATATAGACAATAATGAAAACCGGGTTATCTTTTGATTGTGTTGTTATTGTAACGGAATTGGTAATGGGTTGGTTTCTCACTTGGTTTTAAAGGCCTAGAGGTCAATAAATCGACGACAAGAATATCGACCGAATCGTGCGGCTGGACATTTCAGTGTCAGCGACAGACAGGAAACCGAAACGTAAATTCTTAGTATCACCTAATCTCGCAGGATTGTCCACTAGTCTCAGATAATGTTGGTATGATGTGACCATTTGAAACACCACTGTATGCAGTACAGTTGAACTTTTCTGCATTCGGTTGACAAAGCATTCGACATAAACAGTTACATGTCCACTACTGTTGATTCTAGAATCTAGAAGATATCGGTTACAGATGGGTGAACATTTCGAGTTGATTTGATTTCAATTAAATGGTATCTTTATAATTCCATTTGAACGAAATGTGAGTGATTTGTTTACCCAGTAAATCTCAACCACATTTCTTATTGTGTGGATAGCAAATGTTAAAACTTAGGACATATCAAATCATTCTTAAGTTACTGTTGCCTGTCTATCCCAAACGTAATAAAATTTAAGTACCCGGTAGCGTGTACACAATTTTTTTTCTTCAGAAAGTACCATTTATACTGTACTAATTTTATACTTATTTACAATCTTCAGGTAGGTAAAGGTTTTGCAAATTTCTTTTATGTAATGTGGATACCTGTTTTGTACAGACGAAACCAATTGTGCCTGAGATACACAAAACAAATAGCTCGCAAGCTGATTATTTTCTAGTATGAACGGTATACTAGGTGAGTAAGTCCAAAGTGTCAATCACTAGCGTCAAATCATCTCGTGTTGTACATTAACTGTAGTTTCATGTGTAAGAATGGGAATCAAGAAAGCCGATAGAACATGCAAAGAAAGGGATTTTTCAAAACTGAAGTCACGGTCGTTTGTGATCAAAGATTGACACTAGTGAACAGGGACGTTCAACTGAACGCGGTAGTTGTGCTTCACCTTCTCATTGACAGAATATGATTAGCCCTAAGTGGGAGGCTCACAAAATAACAAACTTTTACTTGGAGCCCAGTGGAGGTTGACAGTGACCTTGAAAACAGCCGACCACAGTGAATACGACTGAGGTGATAGACAGTTGTGATATTTTATGCTCCTATAAGTATTGCGGAAACGGGCGAACTGTGAACAGGTAACACGCTGAAAGTCCGCGCACTCAGCCATTAAGCGTGTGATGCTAGTTACCACTGTTATATCCGCTCAAAGATCTTAGGTTTAATTAGCCAGCCTGTATGACACTGGTGGGTTCAAGCAAGGTCGATGCAGGTAGCCACTACCTCATTGGTGTCTACTGTGACCAACCACACTAAAATTCTTCAGGGGTGCTTCTCAGAATTTTCCCATTAGTCATATGTTCAACGCTGGTTACACTCTTTCTAACACAACTTGCGCGTAAATGGCGCTGCAAACTCCGGACATCGCTGTTCAACAGCGATCTTCATCTATAGTCCACGAAGTGGACATGTTTAGACTTGTGTTCAACGCGGTCAATCAGTGTCCTATTAAGCGCACATGAATAAAAACCCAGACTGGTTGTATTGCATACAAACTGATACAATCCAAAGAGGTTTGGTAGTTTATGTCGTACACAACCGGACAAAATGTGTACACATGTATTTTGCCGAAGACAGGCTAAAATGGCTTGTCTCGTCTACCTCACAGGTGTCAGTCAACTACTGCTAGTTGCTGTTCCTCAACAATTCTGTTAACTGGAGTCGCATTCCGAATGGAAATGTGATATACCAAAACGCCAAAATAACAAAATCAGATCTACCTTCAATCTTTGGATAAGTGGACACTATGTATCTGTCTTTTTAAACATGTGATCTGACAAAATCAAAGTACACCACAGTTTCCCGTTCACTCCCGGCTGGATAGAGAATTCTCTTATCAATTTATAGCCCATGGATATGTTTACCTATTTATAATTAACATCTGTGTCGTCACAACAGATCAAAAGGTTCTGAGTTCATGTAAACCATAAAAAGTCAAACGATTGGTAGCGTTGTGACGTTATCCCGTGTGTAACCTTTTAGAACAGTCAAGTAGTTGATATAGATTGTTCTTCAACTGATGATCACCGGAACAACGTACCTTTAAAGCTATTCGTTCTGTTTCGCATGAACTTCAACTCCACAAACGTTCATGAGGCAAAGAAAACATGCGGATGTTTTCACGATGGACAGCATTATCAGCGGATGAACTATTTACTTGCCTAGTAGGCTGAACACTGAAGAATTTAAAGTTTCGAAAAGATGGCTTTGTAGATGGACAGACGGTTGGACAGTGAACATGAATGTGATAAGCATCACATGCTGACAAACCACTTCTCGTGTGTGTTGCGAAAAAATGTGCCGAAAATTAGTGCTAGTCATTTCTCACAGGACCTGAAATCTTTGCTAAGCAAGTATAATACAAACGATGTTAATGCTGACATGGCCGCTATTTACTGTAGATGTTTGCTCAACAGAACAGCAGAGAACACTGATGATTCTGTGTTGAGAGTAAACATCTGTGTGGACAGAGTGGAGAACGTCAGCCTCTGGTAATGGCTATGTACAAACCCACCATATGTTTTCGTGGCACTAATTCTAAACAGGCTCTATGTTCGTATTATCGTTCTGAGAGGCTAATTTTTCAACGGTTAGCCGAATATAAGAATTCAGTTGTGCGAACAGCTGTTTTCGGTAATACTCATCGAAATTTTACAATTACATTACATGGGACAAGTCAAATGGGTCCTGAAGATCATAGATGTGGGACGGCTAACAGTCTACTGGAGGTGGTCGGGAGTGTTGGTGAGTGTGCTTCACTGTTACTCGTGCCAGAATAGAAGAATGACAGCTCAATCACGACAGACCGTTTTACTTAGGAACAATGTGTCCCTCATCCGAATATCAAGAAGGTTGCAAAACTTGACCGATGAACTGGAGTCAAAAATTCACCTTTTTGATACAACTAATGAATCGGAGAGTTAATTAGTCTATTAGGTGCAATTTAAGGAATCTCCTGCTGAAAACATATCATAGGTCGATGTTCGTGTTAAGCCTCGTGTTACAGTGTATTTACTAAGCCTCTGTGATCTGATGCACAATCTGACGTCACAGTCAATTTTTCCGAAAAGGATTTTTTTTCAAAACGTCAAAACATGATACTATTACATTTGATCGATAGATTTGTGCACGAAAATTGACGACATAATATTCCAGAAGAAGGTAAATGTCCGGGTAGTTGACCGATTTGGTCTTGAACATAGGGCTGAAAAAAAATACATTCACGGTGAGAATGGACCTCGACGTGATGTGACGACTTGAGTATCTCGATGACCTTTAGGGCTAAACTGGACGGTGTGGTGACAACATCAACAGAGTTACTCATACAAGGCAGTCCAATAGGTAGAGATATGACAAATCACAGTCTCCTGGTCCTCCACGGTCGGGGTTGGAAGATGGTTGGCACCTCTTCCCGAGAAACGTACCACTTCTGGTACACCGCCACCCACCCGCTGTCTTGCGGTACACGCTTTTGAGCCAAGGGCTTTGGTTGAGAACCCTAATCGTTCTCCTGTCTAGGTCTGGACGTCCCGGCAGTATCTTAGCCCACACACAACCATGAATACTCACAACACCAACAATTCCATACTGCATCAGCCGTCCCGCAATATAAACCGGGCCGTCCTATCTACTGCATACAGCAGGTTGGATAGGCGAAAACATGCTACTACTGACCCCTCCCCCACTGTCCTACCAAATTTATCTCTCACACCTCTCCCGATTCCCAATTCTGATAACTTCTCTGCAGGTCCCACAGCAGATATAATTAATCACAGTAACACTGTACTGATAAGTCCCAACTCTCGCCACTCAGTCCCAGACCTCCCTCGTCCTGTGCTTCGACCTAGAACTCAGATTAATATAGGTGCCTTCAAAGTCCGTACTCTAAAACATATAGGTCAACAGGTTGCTATCGCACGAACGTTAGACTCGCTGCATATCGATGTTTGCCATATCTCGGAGACTAGAATCCACGACAGTAGTCAACGCATGAAATTGACAGCACCCGCACTTTCTACCCAATACTGGTTATACACTTCAGGTGGCTCCCCGGCCGCCGTTACCGGTCAGGCTAGAGTAGGTATGGTCCTCAGCACGACGGCCGCAGCCGCATTGATAGATTGGATTCTTGTTAATAGTGGACTTTGTACCGTCTGCTTGGCAGGTTCTGTTAGGGTCAGTTCTGGACGCAAAACCGTCAGAAATCTTTTCCTTGTGTCTGCTCACGCTCCAACTGATTGTACTGTAGTGACGTCGGCGTCAAGGACGTCTTTTATTCGGATCTGGCCGCTCTCCTCCGGTCGACACATGGTTCTGATATAGTCGTTCTGGCCGGAGATATGAACGCCCAGGTCGGTCGCTTTGGTGAAGCCGAATCTCGTCTAGGTGACAGGTTTGGGATATCATCACATCACTCGGACAATGGCGGGCGACTATTGCAGCTGTGCGCTGAACATAGGCTGTTTTTAGGCAGCACTAGTTTTAGGCATCGTGCACATCATTCCTATACTTGGCGCCCTCCCTCTCTGAATGAGACCTGGTCTCAAATAGACCACATAGCTGTTAGTTATAGGTGACGGGGTTTCATTCAGGACTGTCGTTCTTATTGAAGCACGTACCTAGATTCAGATCATGCGCTGGCACGTTGTCGTTTCGTACTCACTCTTGCTGAGCAACGACCCCACTGACAGGAACGATTGACTGTTGAGAAACTGACTATACCGTCGGTAAAGCATAAGTATCAAACCAGCTTAGAAACCTGCCTCAGTAGTTCTCACTCCGAAGATCATGATCGCTCCTGGACCCAGGTCACACAGGCCATTCGTGACGCAGGTACATTAGCATGCGGCAGGGGGGG
>QNGE01003039.1:6734-44323 GCA_008508345.1 Paragonimus westermani | reverse complement strand
CGTTGTTTGTCCGAGTTGTCTGTGAAGTGAGTGCATTTAATGACGCGGGGCAGTGAAAGCCGTGAGGAAGCTGTCTTGCTGATGATGCCTCACTCTCACTTGCAATTCGGTTGTTTGTTTGCAAGGTGTAGGCACCTTGATGTTAAATGTTTGGATATAGACGTAGTTATTTTCAGTAGTGAGGTCCCTTCCCGTCCCCTTCTTTTTCTTTCTCTCTTCCTATATGGGGTTTGCTTTTTCTTCATGCTTGTGTGGCAGTTAAGCATTAGTGTGAACCACTGATGTATTGCTGTTTATACTGATGAGTGTACACCGCAGCAGATTAAACGCTGAGAAATAACGTTGGAACGAGATATTTACTCGTCAGATCGTGATCTATTTGACCCAGATTCTGTTGTAACTACAGATATGACAGAAGGCATTTTGTCAACTGGATAGTTAGTATTATGATGTGATACCCAGCCGGTGAGGTACAGAAGACGCGCCGTTGAATTTGCTCTTACTTTGACAGCAGATATTTTAAGGATACTTTCTGAAAATTTCATTAACATATGACTTCCTTTAGGTAAACCGCCCGCATACTGGCGTTTGACATTTTCATCCGCCCACCGGACCAACTCATCTGTGCTAGGCATGCGTGCGTCTCACTTAGTACTCAACCACATGCCGTGTGTTAGATTTTGATTTCAACGATGCATATTGATGACACAGTTGGCGTTGCACGATTTTTTTAAACAAAGTTTGCCGAAAGATTCTCATGCTACCGTCATCCGTGGATGTTTGTGCATGTGCGTGTGTCCTGTGTGTATGTGTCCTGACCTTTTCTGCTACCTTGGCGCGGTGGTCAGGCTTGCGTGCTGTTTTGATCCGGAGGGCTGTGCTGACTGGCACTTCGGTCCTTGCAGGTTCAACCTTGTCAGAATGGCCCATGGGGAGCAGCCAGAGAAAAAGCAGATGGGTGCGTTTGTTGTACGTGATGACCGTGTGTTGTGGTTTCGTTGGGTAAGATGCTTGTTTTGGTCTGGACTGATTGTATGTCTGTCTGCTAGGGTCGTGTGTACAGTGTTACTCCCCCTATGAGTGGGTGCTGGATTCGTTTTGATATGGCTGCCTGTGTGTGAGTCACCTACTGCCTTGCGATTTAGGCGTTCTAGCCAAAGGCTTTGGTTGAGGGCCCTAATCTATCTCCTGCACAGGTCTGGGCGTCCTGGCAGTATCCAAAGCTCATACATACAATGATCATACAAAATAAACCACACACCATACTGCATCGGCCGTCGCGCAAGATATACCGGGTCGCCCTATCTGCTGCAATGGCAGGGTGGATAGGCAAAAATATGCTACTGCCAGACACTCACCCTCATACTTCCCATCGACCACGAACACCCGAGAAGATAATGCTCAGTTAGATTTCAGTGTCCAGAAGACCAACTTGGAACAGGCCCGTGGACACAAGACGCTTACGATTGGGACGTGGAACGAGCGCACGCTGCTGGATCGATGCAGCGCCACAGAACGACCGGAACGGCGCAGCGCCCTGATCGCGATGGAACTGCGTCTATCTGGAATCGACGTAGCATTCTTGAGTGAGACAAGGCTTACAGATCAAGGTAAGTGGCGGGAAGCAGATGCTGGGTACACCTTCTACTGGATAGGTTACCCGACAGACAGTGTTCGGAAGCATGGTGTCTGTTTTGCAGTTGCTGATCGCATCAATGTTTGACGATGGGCGCACCGCACGGCATCAGCCCTCGAATGCTGTCGATGCGCCTGCTACTCGGTCGAGGTAAGTGTGCTATATTTATCAGTGTTTTTGGTCCAGCTAAGTGTCACACTGAAGATACAAAGAACCAGTTTTATGTTCAGCTGTCCGCCACAATCCGATCGGCGCCGGTGAGTGACCGACTGTTTGTTTTGGGTGACTTAAAGGGTAGAGTTGGGCGCGACGCGTTAGCTTGGCCGGGAGTCCTCATGTTGCGTCCGCAGAAGACGCTTGGCCATCAAGTTCGTTTATTGCGCAAACTTGCGTACAGGTCATGTCAAAAACTAAACTACAAACGCGTACACTCATTTGCACGACGGACATGCACTCACATACATTGGGTGACGGTACGTTGTCATTCACCTTGGTGAATGTTCCCATAGTCTCTTCTCGTCCGTCGTGTTCGGGGCTTGTCCTCTTCCTCCCGAATGTCGCCTGTGGGTAATATACTGCTTGTGAGTAGTATACTACTCACAACGAAACTGCCTGTTATACAACACTCGGACCCTACGGCATTGGTTCAGTCAACGAGAATAGTGATCGTGTGCTGCACCTGTGTGCTACTCACGAGCTGGCTATCACGAACACTCGATTCCAGCTGGATGCGAGCGACATCACGACGTGGACTCATCCACGAAGCGGTCACCATCACTTGCTTGACTACGTGATTGTGCGGTGTGGTTGTGTGTTCGATCTCTTATTCAATCTCTCTCAACCTGATCATTCCAAACAAGGACGAAAACGGTCGTGGAGTGTTGGTTTGAGGGTGAGTATCAAGAATAATCATGAATACATTTTCGAGTTCTTGTGGCCACAGCCAGTGCAAACTTGCATTGCAAGATGGGCTGTGTCCAGCCACACTAACGGGTTGAAAGCCAGTTATAATTTAATTACCCTGAAACCACTTTGATATGCAACACGTCAAATCTTCATATACAACAGATCTTCGTATGCACAACTATTCTGATTTCTCAAAGAATATTGTGTGGCAAGCTTGGCTGAATTTATTGAACAGCATTTTTGTCAGTATTCATGTACCTACCCCAATCCTTTATCACATATTTCCACTAGACCACAATGTTCCGAGTGGTCACAAGAAGCCTACCACCAGGTTGTCAGAAAACAAGCCTCACGTTAAAATCGGCTTCGATTTACTTATTCGAATTAGGATCATGGGACTACTTTGTTCTTTAAAATGCAGCTCATTCGTGAACAATGCCCCTGATCAACTGAATCGTTCGACTGAAAAGTACCCCTCCTGGTCGAAAGTATGTTAGGAGACCTCCGTTTTTTCTTGCCACGTTTCCCGATAGATCAGCACTATCACAGTCCTACTGGCTATAAAATTAGATAGAAAGGTTGGTTGTTCACAAAATCGAACCACTGCCCATGAACAGCATTTTCAAGATAGTAATCCACACATATAGCTGATTGAGTTCGCTGAATTTTGGTCTCAATCGAGAGGTCAAGCGAGTTGGGCAAAGTGGTGGAAAGGGAAACATTTCCGACCGGTAGATTTGTAACAACGATGCACCTAAAACCATCAAGTTTACAGAGATTGATTTGTTTCCCACTTCTCATTAGTTCGAATTAGACAGATAATTTATCCAACTGATTACGGTCTGATCGTTAATTGAGCAACATTGCCGATAAAACTGTTTCTCATGAATTACATTAGCAGAAAGCCCGTAGTTTACTTTGTCTAATAATACCGACTTGTATTAATCGAGAAAGTGCGCAGATCTTCAGATTCAATCATTCATGAAAAAGGTGTACGTCCAGCGAATCGATAAGAAGCATTCTGAATACAGTTGGCTTTCATCTCTGCATCCTGAAATAAGATTCTAGCGATAGTGCCAAATAAAGAGCAGTCATAATTGCATCAGACAAACTTTTGAGAAGGAAACAAAAGGTCTTCTGTTTTGAACAAACTTCATATAAGGGGATTCATACAAAATTGTGAGAAACTAGTTTACAGTGAACCCGGCAGGTTGATCCGTTTGTTAAACGTTTACAGTCATGTTGTAGTCTGATGCCTTGGGGCCCCGATGTACACTATCGTCCAGCTATCAGAACGGTTATCCAGGTCCCTTATCCCTGGTTCGAGTGCGAACTCATGCCATGTGACCACACGCATTTGACTGAACTAGGTCCGCGAAAACAGGTACAGTGTTTCTGGCATTTCACGTTTCATTTGCTCTGCCTATATGGTGTCATAGGATGGTGAGATGACTGATACTGAAACACATTTTAGAAGTCAGACTGACGGAACTAAGCATAAGAAATTGTTACAAGACACCCTAAGTCTAGCAAGGCTATTAGAATAAACCAAACACCTTGTGAAAGCAAAAACAAAGATGATGACCAGCAGCCTCATGGAAGTAACGCAGAAGACAGTCATTACGACTGATTTCTACTGTAACAGGAAGTGATTGAATATTCGGTCGTGAACGACCGAAGAAATACACCGCATCAACAACGGAATAAAAAAGCGTTTGACAGAGCCCGAACTTTTTGTCTTGAGACAAACAAAGTAGGGGCATTGATGCCGAAGAATGACGCGATTGATCCCACTAATTGGTCCAAGGCCGAATCCAAAGATGAGAGCAAAAATCAATCTGTTCCAACCAAAAAAGTTTTACGGCAAAGAACAATAGAGTGGTACGAACAAATATTGCGGATTCAGAAGGCTGAAAAGCAGTTACTAAAAACAACATATGAAGTCACCAAGCAACCCTCGAGCGCGATGAACTAAAGGTCGATTGGAGGTTACCTCTAAACTACTCAGGGAATTCCTGCCCATTACGATTGTATAGGAACCGGTTTTAGATGAAGAAATGGGCTTCTCTGACAAGTTCAAGTGTACAATCATGTTTAATACCTCCACAACGACCATATAGTGAACGCTAAACTAATCTCCACGGTTAAGACATAAGAAACTGAATATAACCACCTCGCTGAGTCAGAGACAATCACAGCACCATTAATAATCGCTGAGCAAAATAGCCGTTTCTCCCACCTTCTCAACAACATCCACTTAGCTGCTGTAATGTGAACAACTAGATTGACATTCACACCAAACCACTCTGCGGGGCACCGTCAACTGCACACGTAGATAAATGGATATACTGGGTGACAGTCGAAAAGCCAACCCTTGCATTCAGCCTCCAGTTCAATTTTACGTCTTAATTTGTTTTATTCAGTAAAGATCCGTATGTTCAGCAGTTCATATGCTTCAAATCATGTGTGTTACGTTTATCGCCTAACAGAATGATTACAGAATGGTAAAGCGCTTTACTGCAGCAGCAACAACAACAACAATGTGTAAAAGTCGTTTTCCGCTGTAACTATCGTTTGGCATTAGGCTTTTCCGTACGTGATGTCCAAAACGAGGAAGTTACACTGAGGACATTTGCCATAATCCAATTAATTTACGTTTGTCGCCAAACTGTCATGCCCAATGTTTAACAGAATGAGAGTAGACTAATAAAACTGTACAGGGCATTCAATCCAACTTAAAACAGTAAACACTATGCGAACTAGAAACGTTTGTACTACTAGTTCTCATGGTCGATAAGATGGCTAATCCGAATAGTTGACTGATCGATAGATGCGCACACACAACACGTGTGAAATAATCGATGATGCACCACGTGGATGTACCAGTGTAGCTGTTGTGGTTCTGTATTTAAGGTTCTGAGCTCACTGGTCCGTGTATCAGGTTGGAACCTAATAAACAATCTGCTAGGCTAATTAGCTTAACAAGCCAAGATATATAGCTAGGGTTTGCAGTTGGATGACTGGAATGAAGGCTGAGTTTAAGACAGCATAGAGGTGTTTGAGATGCAACGTATCACAGTCGCTCGTCAAAATCGTTCTCAGTCGATTTGTCGGAGTGTGAAATGTTTACAGCACGGCACACTAGCCCTTTGTGGAACTAATGCAAATAGGGCGGTTGTGAATTAACACCCTTCTTACATAATCACATTCGCACGTAAACCTCTGTTCTAAACACCAGTCAGAAACTTCAATCTATTGCGTTTTGGTAAGATTTACTCTCTTACTATCAAAAATGAGCGTGTTCGACTTGGTGCTATTGCCACACAATGGGGTGATCGCATAACTTTGTCGCAAGGTGAGTGAGGCATTCAGCCAATCAGAACAAAACCAGTGCATACTAATCGTAAAACTGCCCCCATGCAATCAAGTGCAGCAATACCGTGAACGTCATGTGAGTGCTGTCAGAAAGCAGATGGAAGTTTGTCATACATGTGCACTTGCATCACAAGTTGTTGGTTAGTCGGCTCAAACCTGATGTGAAAAGAACACTGAACTCATTCGCAGCACTCTCATGTGTGCTTTAGCTCCTCGGTATGGATCACATGGATGAAATTTGCTGAATGCCGATGGTCGGTGAATTCGTCCGTCCACATTCTTATGACCAGACCTCTTACCCTGAGAACCGCACACGATTGGATAGAAAATTAAAGATGTAATTGGTGGATGCTATTATAGAAAGATGTGGGGTTTTCATTTTCGTCTATCACCACTGAGGTAGTTCACGTTTAGCGAGTACTGCTGCATCGACTTCTATGCAATTTGCTGATAACCCCCCTATTTTGTTCTTGTTCTGTCTGCCGCCGCACATTCCAGGGCGCCAATCGAAGATGCGAAAGCGTGTGCAGTAGCTTATTCCGGGGAAACTGTAGGTCACGGTGGTCTAAGGGTGTTCATACAGGCCAAGGTAGGCAGTCGATACCGCGGGAAGGCTCGGATATTCATAACGATTACGTCGGTGGGTTGGGGCATTATGATCTTGGAACAGCCTGTCCGGTGGTAAATCTCTGTAGCCAGAACCATTCATCGGAACTGACTAATTAATTGTGGTTAGATGAATGAGTGGTTTTCAGTAAAGTTGACGTAAACGATGATGATCAAGATGCCACATTACATACAACAACACACAACAGCTTCATTCATTCCAGCCGATTGAACACTTCGCCAGTGTACATGCGTAAGAGTGCGATTCTGGGCTAGGCAGTGGGACTTACACCCGTACCTGATCCAAGCGGGCTGAAAGTTTTAAAAAGTTTTTTACCCAGCCGTGCACGACAACGCCATGTTTACACAAGGGGATGACGTTCTGATTAATTTACATCACAGTTACAACGCCGCTGGGACCGTAGCAGTTTGATTGGTCATGTTGTCGGTGGTAGGCCGTGGCAATCGCAAAACCTGAACGAAGCGCTTCTGTGCGCACCCGGGTGGGTTATTCGGCCGGATACCGATTGCCTTAGCTGTGGCCCGAGTTCGGCATCTCAAGGCTTTTGACTGACTGCCTTTGACTCAACAAATGAGGCGGAAAGAAGGGTCTGGGTTGTTGGTATGGTGCAAAAGGACAATATATGCCACAGTTGTGCTGACAACCATATTAATAATTCCACTATTGATTCAAGCGGGATATCGATCATGGATACGTTGAGATAACCGCCTGTTCATGCGAACCACTTGACTAGTTTCACGGGAACAAGTAAATGATTATGCTCGAGAAAAATCCGTAGAAACGGACATTTAATCGTCTAACCGTAGACACAAGATTGGAGTGGGGTTGTAATAGACGCGCAAATTGGCAGCATAGAATGCTTAATTGACGATAGTGTCAAGTATCCAAGCTACTGTTTCAGCAAGCGTGCCACCTTTGAATGGCAACAAAAGGTACACTGCTTTCTTTTCCGTCAGGGGCATCTTGTACTCTTTCTCGTGACGTGGAGTAGTCTTATCTGCAAGTCGTTTTGGGTATTCCGTGTGCATATTCTCACGACTAGATCATTCAAACACTTTATGAGATTGCTTTTCAGCGCCAGGGGAACAATACTTCTGAATTGGATATACTGTTCATCCCAAGTCTTTCTCCTGTAGACTTTGGGTTGGACAAATCCAGTAACACTGCGGTGGATGAGTACAATCAGGAAGGCTGATAATGGATAACCGAGAACGAGCTTGTTCGCCACACTGTTCTATGATTACCACCCTGTGGATTTTTAACCAGTTAAGCAAACCTTGACCCTTAAAGAGCGGAAAAATGGTACTGTATTTCATGAAAACATAAAGTATCATATCATATGGAGACTGTGCCGTGCATCTTAGACGCGTGCAGGCGTCGACTGCGAAGCAGTCAATTATAGTTGGCAGCATTACTAATGACTGTCGATCATCTTGGTAGAAACACCTAATCTCAGAGCGTGCCAGTGTTGGCGCGCGTTCCGTTCAGTTGTTAACTGAGAGATAGCCAACTGGAAGCTGCTTGAAGAATTATGTAGATTACTTATCAGGTGGCATTGACTAACCTGTCCAGAACAAGTCAGGTGAGAGAACCTAATGAAAACAGAGGAACATTTTTGTGGACGTAAAAGCTTGCTTTTAAGAGAGTGTACAATTGTACAAGAATCGAGTGTCTGCTATGTGAATGATTTGTGTAATCAAGCGATATCGAATAGGACAGGTATCATCGCGAACTTAAAAGTAAACTGACTGAAAGCAAGCGCGATATCAGTCACTATCAAATGAGTGATTGAAGGGGATGTAATGAGCCCGTTGGTCTTGAAGTAGCAGATTGCTATTTTCTGCAGCTCACGATTGTGTTGCCGTATATTTGGTGCTAGTGAGACCACATGCGAAAGCACTGGTGTGATAATCGTCAGCCAGCCACGCCAACTGGGCAGATAGACTGAAAACCTTGAAGACTTGTTCAGCTGGCCTTTTCCAAATCACACAGTTGACAAGACCCGAATAGTTGCATGCAACATTCCAGACAGCTCTCTATGAAGGCGAGAACTGGTTCAGGGTTTTGAGTAAGTGAATCATAACAAGACTCTAGGTTCAGATATTCTCCACACTACTTTTTCCGAGAACGGTTGCGGGAGGATGTCGTCAGACATCACAACATTCCTTTCAGTGGTTTCAAAAACCAAGAAGGTGCAGCGTGGTTCGAAGAAGGTAACTAGCTCAAATTAGTCTTACAGTCCGTTCCGAACTTTTATTCTGCGAAGAAGCATAGGCAGGAAATGGATTAAAAATGTACGGATGCGTGGAAACGGCGTTATTTTCAAACAACCCACAAGAAACAATGAAGTGTCGATAGACGTTTATAATCATAAGCATGGCTAAACTTGTGAAACCTAAACTAGTTACCGATTCCTATTTTCTTTCTTAACTGTCTAACACAAATTCAAGTGCACATCAGCATTCTCGGCTTCTCCTGCCTGTAAATTTCCTAAGAATTCCATGTACTTCAGAAAGTCCAATTCTTTTTTTGCCTTCCTAGCTCAAGGTCGTTTTAACGCATTGGTAGATTTCGCTTGTTGAGAATATTTGCCAAACTATGGTCTATGAAAAAGTTATCATCTTTTTTGAACAGCCCGTCAGTTAGACTTAACACTACGTCTTAGAGAGACTAGGAAAGTACAAATCAAAAGTACAACCGTGTGTTGTAATTCTGTCCTTTACTGTTGTCTTTAAATATTATCGACTTGGTTACACAGCATGCGTCCGTCAGTGTGTCAAGCATCATATCATCTACAGTCCAGTTTTTTTACGCTCCATCTGATGTCTTGATTGCAATTCACATACGAGACATATGAGTAACGGTCCTGTTGACAGCAGGATGGTCGATCTCAACTCTTCAGTAACAGTCATACAGATTTCAAAACAGTGCAACCAGTAAGCCACAGTAGGACAACTGCCAAAAGGTGTAGTCACTGGTCTGCAGTCGGCAGCTACGTCTATTAGTCAAGAATAACGTAGGTCATAATGGGCATACTAGTATATGTAAATTGTATTACATACACCAACGTATACGTAAGATATCAGAGATAGTAGATAGCCATAACGTTGGAGTCGTTTGGTACACTTCAGCGTTATCACTCCAGAATGGGGTTTTAATCACCTTGCTTCACGATTTTAAATTTGGAATTGGAAAACGCGAGAAGCGACACATAAATAAGAACTTGGAGAATTCTTGACGTTTGCCGCTAAACGCACTGGATTGAAACCACCAGTGTCGGGTGAACGAGACCTGACGAAAATTGTTCAAGTCACGTGATCGTTCCATAAGGGAGCAACTGAGCTTCGAGTTTCTGAAAAGACTTTGTGCGTCCTGTGAAAAAACTATTCAGGGTAATCGAGTAATCAAGAATGGGATCGTACCGAGTAAACTCGGTCTTTCGGAGTGCAACACGTCTAGGAACTAAACTAGCACAATCGAGTTGTGTCCCGTTTGACCGACTCGTTCAGCTCAACTGAAACAAGAACGCTGTAAAAGCCAATATTTTCACCATTGTAGTGAAGTTGTTACGCTTAGTTTGAATTGAACAATAGTCCAAATGTTAGGATATTTTCGCATTCCCATGGACTTGTTGGTCATTCGATGTTTGCTGTTACTGGAGCTCATCAATGGAGTCTATCCTTGCCACGACCAAGAGAAGTTCGACCACATTTTTATCTGACGGCTTCGCTGAGCACTGTTTCGTAGACCTCACACTAGGCCTGGCTGAAATATCGCATGAAAACGTCCTTCACATTCGCTTATGAATAGTGTTCAACATAGTACTTCATTTTGAACGCTACTGAATAAAATGTATGTGCTAACGTGAAAATCGTTATCACTTGTGAATCTTATTCAAGATCCCACCATGTTAATCAATGGTTTTCATCTTTCTCACTCGAGAGTCCTCAGTTGAGTTGCCTCAACATATCTTCGATAATCCGTAGGCAACCAGTGAGTCTGTGATCTCCCTAGCAAACCTGCATCAGCATACAGCTCCGATAAGGCTTAAATGTGTTGCACGTGAACTTTCGGAAATACAGTCCTAAGTAAACTGAAACCTATGTGCAGAAGACCATATGGATTATCATTTCTCGAGACACCTCGTAAATATAGTGGATGTGATATCAAGAAAAACTTGCTTTGATCGTTGTTACGTATAGGCAAATTTTTGCCAAACGAATTCAGTGGTTCTGTGAATTTGATTGCTACACAAGTGGCCATACTGTATCATGAAAATGAAACCTTAGAGATCGGCGGCGGTCAACGCAAAACTGAAACAAAATTCGACATCCCGAAAAACAAGACGGGTCTTTGCTAACCGAGGCCACCTTTGACGACAGAGAGGTATCGCTCTTTGACATGAGATTACGTGTTTATGGCTACCAGGAGAAAGCCAAGAAAAGTGGTCGCTGAGATCAGTAACAATTTGTTTTCAAATACTCATCCACCGATACCTGTCGTCATTCACAAGCGTCGGATGACATCATCGGGTATGTTACGAGGCGCTTAAAGGAAAGTATGTTCGCTCAGATGTTAAGGGTTCACTGACCTAGGTGTTTGGATAATGTATGAAGGATGATGACTGACCTACTCTCAAGTCAAGCACTCTCTCTGCTGATGCCTCAGGACACTAATTGAAGGCGTGAAATAGGAAAATATTGATTTGTCATTGACGTAAAAAAATCCTGTGAATTAGCTCTTGCAGACCCTGTTTGTCTGCGATAGAAACTAAGGCTTATTCCAGCATCTTTTTCCACTTTAACTAGAGGCATTTCGTTCCTTCTGTGATCGTATTGCAGTTATGCAGTCAAAAACAACCACCAATATATTTTTGTTAATGATACTGAGACAGAGAAGAAGGGCATCCGTGGGCTACTGATACAGTGCATTACACTTCAGATTGATGTGATTCGGACGACATTTGCTAAACAGAAATTTTCACTCTAAACGTTCGCTATGAACAACTACATTATTTGATAAAATGTGTTTCTTTCAAACAATTTCTACAAATATTGTGAAGGCGGTGACTCTAAGCGAACGACTGAATGTTACTGTGATGTAGAATGACAACGTACATTAAAGTTAGTGCATATATTCCAATTATTTTGCATCAGGTCATTTGAATCAATGAAGTGATTTGCAGGGTCAGCGAGAAGAAAAGTGTCTGACATGCACTTTGAGGTTCATCGCAGACCAGACCGGAATCACAACAAAACAAACAGCACGTGTTTAAACGGTAAGGAATGTAGCAACCGGAATTCGGGTAATCATGAAATTGCTGTAAATTTTTGTTACGAAAATGGCTAGATGTATTCAAAAGTGGACAGTAAATGACATTAGGGTGAAAATCTTTTATTTCTAGAAAATGTCTTATACGTGGCTGCAAAATCACTCAACATTGACTGAAGTGAGTTTGTGGGGGAAGGAACTAACGCGCATCTCACTCAGCAGTCCATTGGTTCATTGTAAACCTAGAATATTGAAATAAGAGTTTTTAGCCCGGGTACACAGAGGATAAGGTACAAACTACAACTACAACAACCTTGATGCAACCGTATAGTTACTGATTCTCTAATGTAGTAATTTGTTTATTATCGATAATATACCAAGCATTATTGACAACAGGACAACTCGCTTTGATGGATAATACGTGCGAAAGTTTAAAAATTTCACAGACCTTAGCCAAATCACTTTGGCACGTGTTATGTATGACGAGGAACACGTGACGAGCCCATGTGTTGCACGAGCGTTTCTTGGGTTATGCTCATCATCGATTATGTTCTATATATCGGCCAGCAGAATATCGTCCTGCACTTATAAAAATATGATAGACTCATTACATTTCGGACGGAAAGTCAGGATCAGACATTTGAGTTTCGGCAATTTTCTCGAGACTTATATCATGCGGGCCAGAAACCCCGTTAACATGTACTCATGAGAACACATCAGCAACCACACCGGACTTCCCGTCGACGTATCGGATATTCGTTGTGAACTGCGCTATAAAATCGAGGTGTCGAATTTCGTAAGGACAATATTTATCCTGACTAGTGTTGAAGGCGTATATTAAAGGTTTGTGGCCCGTTAAAACAGTGCAGTTCCTTCCTTCTAACAAATTACGAAAATTTCTAATGGGCAGATAGATAGTAAGCAGCTCACGACCGAAGGTGCCATAAATGGCTTGCGCGGGTGATAGCTTCTAGAAATAAAATGAGATTAGTCGTAATTCACCAAAGACGTACTGCTGAAGTACTGCACCGACAGCATGATTAGACGCACCAGTTGAAGGGATCAGATAAGCGGTGGGCTCTGGATTAAAATCAGTGAAAGTCGTCGAGTCGCTGAGTGCTTTCTTTACGTCACTGAACGCTTGTGGCATCTCAGGACTTGAAATAACGCCCTTTTTAGAACCACGGAGCAGATCGGTTAACTGCTTCAGATGCTGTGGGCAGGGAGAAATAAAGGGACGGTAATATTTAACAACTCCAATGGAACGTTGAAGCTTTTTGATGGAATCAATAATGCGGTACTCCTGCAGTGCCTGCACCTTGGTGTCAAAGGGTTTTTATGTCAGCTGAGTCAACAAAATGTCCAAAAAACTCAAGGGAAGAGATTTCAAAAACGCATTTTGCCAAATTAGTGGAAATCCCTTATTCATTCAACTGTTCCAGCAAAACACGAAGATTTTTCATGTTTTTCGGAGTACGACTGGCGACCAAAACATCGTCGAGGTAAACAAAGACAAAATCTAGACCATGCACAACTTGATCCATAACACGCTGGAACGTTCGGGTTGCATTCCGAAGGCCGAAGGGCATTCGAAGGAATTTGTACAAGCTAAATGGAGTTGTGATCGCGGTCTTGTGTATGTCTTCGTCAGTGACCGTAATTTGGTACTATGCATGCACCAAGTCGATTTAGGAGAAAAAGCACTTAGAATATAGAGTCAAAGAAAATTCATGGATGTGGGGGATGAAATAACAGTCTGGTACAATAGCACTGTTGAGCGCTCAGAAATCACCCCATGGTCTCCAATCCCCCGGTGTTTTCTTAGGGACCAAGTGCACGGGGGAAGACCATGCACTCTTGGATGGAGGGATGATACCAAGGTGAAGCATGTGATCAAATTCGGCCTTGGCAATTTTCACGTTTTCGAGAGGAAGACGTCTGCAGTGAGCAGTCACTGGCTGTCCTTTGGTCACAATGGTGTGTGTAACGTCGTGTTTCGAAGAATGTGGTTGATACGACGGATTTATGAGCTGCGGGTATTAGTGGATTAACCGAGAATACCTTGAGGGTTTGGGTACCGCCATATGGATTCCGATGGAATTAATCTCGGTTAATTTGCCTTTGGCATTCAAGGAATTCAAGCTGTCCAAAAGCGTGTGATGCTGAATATCAACCAGAATACCAATGTTAGACAGAAAAGGGGCACCCAGAATTGCAGTCTGAACGTCTGCCACTAGAAAAATCTAGCGGAACTGAGGTCGTAGTCTGAGGTCAAGGGTGAGAGAACGTCAACCGTGCGTCTGTATCGGGGTTCCCTTAGCGGTTTGTAAGGAGAATATGGGCTGACAACGTTGGCGGTCGCCCACGGTGAATGAAATTACGCTTACCTCAGCGTCGGTGTCCATTAGGAAATTGTAGCTTGTGGATCTGGTGGGGATGTAAAAACAACGAAGGAGACATCAGGCACACCAGTCGCCATCAATTGCCGGTCACTGAGTTTCCCTTTGCTGTCGGTAAGGTAGTAAACGTGCAAGGCTGACTGCACTTCTTTGCTCGGTGACCGAAAATACGGTGGTACCAACAATGGCTATGATCGTTGTGTGCTAGTGTCATAGGACGTCAAGAAGATGTTCTAGAGTGGCTGTGTGGTCTGCGCGACCGAGAGTGCAGGGTGTGAATCAATACTGGACCTGTTTGGTCAAGCATTCCACCTGATGTCGTAGGTCGTCATGAGGTTGGTTAACAACTGTATTTACTAGCTGGGGGTTACGTTTAACGTTCAACATTTTGCCACCTGCATCTGCAAGCTCCTCTATAGGCACAGCAGTGCGGAACGCAGCCAAGATCTCACTAGTCGGTGATGCTAGATTTTTCATCCATAGCTGTCGAAAAAAATCGTGTCATCCATCTTCCTGCCTGTGCCGTAGCAAACGGGATGGTTTGCGGTCACCTAGCTCAATTTCAGGAAAGAGTTGGTCTAGCTTCCGCTGTTCAGAAGCACCTACCCTGGTACTTAAGGCGTCTTTCAGTTGATCGTACGGTTGGTCCTCAGGCCTGTTGTTAATAAGATCCGAGACCTCTTCGGCGATCTCGGTAGGGATGGACTGAACTATGTAGGAGTATATCATGGTTCGTGACTTAATGTGCCTCGTTCGAAAGAGAGCTTCAACTTTTCCAAACCAGAGACGGGGTTATTGATTCCAAATTCGAACAGTTTGATGTGCACGGATACGGTCAGGTGCTCAGTTGAATTGTCGTAGTCAGACATAGCAACAGAGGACGCTCTTTATCACGCAAGTTTAATGGGGACAATGAACAGGTTGTGGTGATTGAACGGAACACCGGGAAAAAAAACTAAACGCAAGGTGAAAATACAACGAGGTCGTTGACTAATGACGACGAAGAAAGGTGATGAGAAGTTGGCTACCTCGGGTTCACCAATTTGTAGTGACTAAGAACCAGTCTCTGAAAAGCCTAAGTAAATGCAAACGTACAACACTAGGCTATCAATGACTACAAAACGAACGACTTAGACAAAATGGTTACAGGAGTTCTAGCAAGTTACAGTAATCAAAGAGTTTAACTCACAGAAGAGATTCAAGATGATCACCACAATATTCCAAATTATCAGTATCCCAGAAACAAGGATATTCTGGAGTTACTGTGGACGGCTGAAACGCGGTCGGAGCTGTAACGATGTTCTGAGTATGGCGGAGCTAAAAAATTGGGTGAGAGGTCTGCGTAGTATCGTCAAGCGACTGCGTCACAGATAGGAGAGCAGACTGGCGTGCGTGCTCAAAAATTTTACTGCAACACAACGTCATTTCATCCAATCCGAACAACATGCAAACATGACGTAGAAACGTTGCATCGTTAGTGAACAAAAACAAGAAAAACTGTACAGCTCTATGGCCTCTTCACTTTATCAGTCCCATCTTTCCTGACTTTTAAACTATATCGTACTACTGCGATGCGGTAATTAATCATCAACATCATGATACTTTCATCACATTTCCTGCTTTTTCGTCACTATTAAAAGAAATTCAACTCAAGACTGCTACATCCGGTAATAATGACGGACGGTTTGGTCATCAAGCCTGACGTTCAAACGTTCCTAGATCGATACACCTATTTCTTTCTCCCTAGACGCCACAATACATATATTTACATGTTTTGGGTAATTCGTTAAGTGAGATGGATAGAAACTGCTTGTTTAACCCTGAATCCTTCAACGTAAGCTCCATCAGGTTATGCGTCGTATCGTGTCACTAACATAACAAGCCTCCATGTTTGAATTTGTATGGTCAAACCCACACAAGTTCACCTAATTCGGTGATTAAAAGTTTGTAACTTGAATGCCAAACTCGGCGAACGACCGAGCAACTAACCCATCAACCCAAACTACAAACAATACCACTATTCTCAGCAATCCGAAAAATTGCATATTCCGACAAGGTCTATGAGCTTCCTCCATTTTGACGCCTACTTTCTTGTCATCACAACATCAAAGCATTTACAAATAAGTGGAAAATATTTCACATTAACCCCCAGAAATTTTGCCCCAGTGTTTTTGTTTAAACCGGTTTTATGAGTAGTTCATGTCCAATTTAATTTCGTCTCTCACTTGCCAGTAAACGGTGAAGCTCGTTTATCAAACGGTGTCGTGTGTTCTCACATATTTGTGCAAGAAATGAGCAATGCAGTTTGACATCCTACCAAAATACGTCAAGTAATTAACAACCCTACATTCAGTTTGCGTACCACGTATAAAATGTACGTTCTACAACAAAAAAGAGATTTGAGTGGGATTCTATCCGCTTATGCTAACTAACGTCTTTGTGTGATTTATCGGTTAACAATAACAGTTGATTGAAATTTCGGAGGCCATGTAAGTCAAATATCCTCTTGTTGAAAACCATGTCTATAAGCTTCTCGAATTTCCAATAATCCCTCAACGAAAGCATCCGATCACAATGTAGAAGACGAGTTCTAATCAGTCCTACCGATTCACCCATAAGCACAAACAAATATGTTTGTACGCATACTAATCCACAAGTGACCAACGTACGACCTGGCACAATAAATTGCAGCTTCGAGAGCATTCACATCGTTCATTCAGCCGAGCACAGGAGTATACGTAGCCAACCCAAGCGTCGTGTATGTGCCTGAAGGATGAGTTTTCTCCGTGGATGTGAAACTAAGACAGGAAAAGCGTCCACACAAATGTGGCATGTATCTGGTGAATACAACATTCAGGTAACTAATTAAAAGTGACTAACGATCTGTTATTAAACAGGCAAGATAAGGAGTTACCGAATTGCGGTGCAATGCCGTTGGCATGAACAACAGTCTGTATCCTTAGCGGGTTAAAGATGTGCAGATCGAGAAAATTGGAGAAGGAGAATGGGCAGGATCCGAAAGGACTCCCATGGCAAATAATATGACTATCATCCTTGGACAACAGTGTATCAGTGGCTCAAGGTAATATATAACTATCGTATAACCGTGGAAAAAAAAACAACTGCTAGCTGAGAAAAAAGAAAAGAGAACAACAGACTGTTCTTATGATTTTGTTGTCAAGCGTAGATAATCGCGTTGATACTTAAATGCCGTATAAGTATGAGTAAGAGAGCAAGGCATAGCTAGGGAATAAAAAAGAGAAGTTTAACTACTAGGAACAAATGTCTATGTTCAATGAGCAATTTACAAATGAATAGAGCAAAAGATTGTAGTTCCTGGGTAACGCAGTTTTTCACTATCATTCTGGACCGAGATCTTTAATGAGTAGGATCGAATAGTATTTCTATAATTCGGAATGCTCAGACGGACTACCGAGACCAAATTAGTACGTGATTCGCAAGGAGAGAGTATAAATCAGTATAAAGCAGTAACCAGGGTGAATGAAAACATCGGCCAACAGGGATGACATATTTGTTAACAGCTACCCATTATTCTTTATTTGTAGTTTGATTGATCGTGGGCCGAGGGAGAAAGTGTATGCACCAGCTTTCCGGCAAGAAGATCTAGGTTGAGCAATCGGACACCGATTGCCTCGGTAACAGCCAGCATCCTGAATCACATCATTATGGATCGATTTATTGGCACTCGGTAGAAAAGCTTAAGCGCATCTAAGTGGGCAACAACTGCGCTTGAAACCGTTTGTCGAACTACATAGGGTGATATTCACACACTCTATCAAACAATCACTATATAATTTGCTCAGTGTGTGTGTGTGCATCCCGATCAGAACACTGAACGTCAGTCTCCCTGGGGAGAGAGGTTTATCTGGTATTTTCCCGTTTTATCTCAGGTGCAAAAATATCGAAAACGACTGCTTAGCAATCGCGCCATTCGATGACAAAACCGATCGCACGAACACATGCAAGTACCCTCACAGAACTCAATGTCGAGTAGAGTGGGCGAACCTGACTAATGAACCACCGTAGATAATTGGGAGCGTACGCAACAAGTCGCAGATGCAGGCGGACAAAATTCTAAATCAACGCAAATTCCCATTGAGACTGTGGTGACAGGGTGTACTCCAAGCATGCTAAAGGTTGACAACGACAAACAAGCTCTCAAAGTATGTATCTTTCACACGGACAGCCGCCTTTGAGATATAGATTAAAATCAACATAATAAAAGTATTCAAAACCTTGGTGTTAAAGCAACATGCACAAGACATGACAATGAAAGCTAGTAAATGTACATGCTTTCGAAGCATTTTCAAATACTCTACCTGTACAACCCAGAAATGAGAAGCTGATCTACCTGATCAGGTTCATCGATCAGCAGCCTCAAATAATAACCGCAATCGGAATAAAACTACGAGGTTTCGGATTGTAAGGCGTATCTTCATTCACCACGACGAGTTGCCACGGTGTTCATAAAAGGAAGCCAGAAGATGTCTTACACAGACTAAATACTGAGTGTTCACTCCAAATTATTTGATAATAACTCCTAAGAGAGACGAACCGTCTACACCAATCAGTGCACCTTAGTGTCAGTGAGATTTTCACAAAATGGTAAGGCCTCCGAGAGATTACAATCTACAACGAACCACCATAGTGAGTAGTGATATCCTCAAAAGTCGCACAGCGTGTCAAGTGGGACAAACAGCCTTAGAATCCGTTAAATAGGCTGAATTATTACCATTTAACCTGTAGACTATCACCAATGTCGACATCAGCAAACAAGAGTTTAATTGTAAGTGCAGTCGGAGAACTGAACGGTTAAATCAGATAGGCAAGCGTCCTCAACAGAGGTCAATAAACCTTATTAAAGAGAACTTCCATTGATGGATTGGATGAAACCTAACGGTTGACACCCTCTCCCCGAATAGCTTGCATCAATCCTTCGGTAAAAGTAGCCAGTGCACTTAGTAACATAAGTTATCTCTTTGGGTTCGGTTGACCGATTACTTTCTTATCACTACGTCCAAGATTCTAACGTGGAAATTCCACTGCACCAAAGTGAATTACATTAGCGTGTAATGGAAAATCTTGTGCCTAGAATGGAAACGGTCATCTCAAATTACACAAAATCCACAAGTGCAACTCAGGCAGTTGAAGAGGAGACAGTGCTATCTAATTCGGCACGTTCCTGGGGGGGATTAAGGACAGATTCTGAGTGAGTGCAAATAAGCACGGAAGTAACTCTGTTTATACCATCGCTAATGCTTAACGTCCAGGCGACCGCTTGCGGACCAACGGCCAGAGATCAGGAAACGAGTCATTCAGTGCAAGTAGATAGGTAAAAGCTACAGTCATCGGCGTGGTTGTTTAAAAAAGGTCGATTTCTATCCAGGATAGGACATTTCTTTATCATGTGCATTGAAATCGACCCAGTCAGTCATTGAAACCTGCTCTGACAACAAGTTTTGGTCGATTGACAGATACCAATGTGCGCCCCGAACACGGATATTAACGATTGTTGTGTGTTGCGGATATCAGCCGACTCAGTTAACGACGGATAATCTACCCGCAACATGCACCGATACACTGAACTCTGAATAGTTGGGTCGGAAATTCGGTAATCCTCCGGAAAATTCTTATCCTGCGAAGCAATCGATTCCCATGCATGAAGGGCGGTTATATGAACGGGTTTGTTATAAATAAGGTGCCAAATTACGAGAAAATACCAGAACGTTGATAAGAAGCAAAGAATAACAGGCCCTCTTATTGAGTCCATCAAATTTGTAAGATTGAGGATCAGTGATTTATGTAAGCACGGCTGTTGATCTTTTCGTGTTCAGTTAGACCGTCGTTGAAGTTTGTTAAGACCTATTAAACTGTTACTATGGTTAGTTTGGTGAGTGTCGCGTTTGTTGAATGAAAGCTGTGTATTATCCTACCTATATACATCGCACCACTCGTCTCCTTTTGTACTCCCGTTATTATAGATCTCTCTCTTACTTTAATCAGGTCCGGATCAAATGCACTGCTAAGTATTCAAATTGAACTCTTCGTTTTCCTTATGTGGTTTATCCAGTAAAGTAAGAGTTACGGTCGTTTTATTCGAGACATCTGTGTGACTGAACTCAATCCCCTTTCGTCGTCCGCCATCACTTGTGCGTATTGTTAAACGCGCAAGTATTCGGTTCCGTTCTCGAGGATTTTTCAGAACCGAGGAGAGAAATTTCACTTCCTTTTATAATCATTTGATTTGCACCGTATCAAATCCGCTTTAGAGGCGCACTTTCGACAGTTGTCGAGATAAATTGTCGTTCTTACCGTTGCATATTAAAGAAAGGCGCCAGCGAATGGCCAGATTACACGTCAATGGATGTAACCTTGAACCGTTCTGGAATGGTTTATTACACCTTTTTCACTTTCCAATATTGAACGTTGGTTCTGTGCTCTTCAACATTGACTATCACCAACGCTTGTTTGTCAAAGACTGCTGGCGTTCAACGCAAATGACTGTCTGGCACCGCATAAGTCGCAAGTGAGTGCGGTGAATACAGAGTTATCCTGATTGACGAGGTCTCTCAAAGTCAGCAATTTCCCAGTGGGTGCTCCAGCAATTTCCTTTTAATCGAGATTACAACGATACCGTGACAACTGTTTACCATTTTGGGTGAGAACCAGTTGAATAGGCAAACCAAGGGTGATGTTCCCTTTACCACTAACATCGATGCTTTAAAGTCTGTCAAAAAGTCACTTGATGCTTTAAACTCTCTTAATGACGCCCTTATTGAAGAAGCATTATCCGAACCGGGAATTTTTAGACATAATTGTAACCTGTTTAAGGTCTTTAGAATCTAACAAGGAGGCGGATCTGGAACGACGACTGTAAAGGTAGCTACTTGTAATGCTTGGAAGTGCGGACTTCCGATGACTTTAGGAATGACACTTGAATCCAGACCTGCCATGTATGAAGTAAACAGAACGTTTCCAGTAGGCAGATGTTAGTCGAGACGAGAACACGGATTTATAAATTTCCACCAGTGTTAAAGCAATCAAAAGTTTATATCACTTACACAAGCTACATCAAAAATTATAATCTGCGTGGTTCAATACGGAGTAAATACTTAGCGATTGACGAGAGATATACCACTGGAACTGCTCGTCCAATCCTGATGTACCCGAAAGCGACGATAGACTGGTCGATTGCTAGACTCTAGTATTTCAAAGTTTGGATGAACGGTGAATCGAATAGGCCTTCGTCGCGGCGACCCACATGAAAATATGAATGTTGTCTCCAACTCCAATCTAACTCTGATGAACGTTCTAGCAAGTTTCCTGATGAACGTTTAGAAAAAAAAGCTGACTTTACAGGCAGAGAATTTGGGACTAGCATGCAGATTTCTCAACCTCAACAGAATTCCGCAGCCTGGTTGAGTGTGAGCCTGCCCCTTCAATCCAGGCTGGATTTAGTATCACATCAAGGGGTGCCATCAGTTCAATGGAATGGTTGCTTCAAATCCAGATCTTACTGAATCGTTCGAACAGGGTAGTTGACCTTTGCCTGTTGGACCCAATCTCCCTAAAACTGAAGTGGATTGCTCCGATGGGTTGTCTATGGATTATCCTACCTTCGTCAGATATTAAAGGGCGACGGTTCCTACACTTTGGAAGAAGAGTAGTCCAGACTCTTCATTCTTTGCAATACTGCCATGGCAAAGCAAAGTAGACCATGAAACACTGCTCACTCATATCAAAGGAGAGTTCAGTTTCGAAAGCTGAGAATTTTGTAACAGTTTAGCCATCAGCATGACCTCGTGAAATCCGTAACTAGAGGTGCTTTCCTGTCTTTTAAGTTGGTCACTGGCGATATCGACGACTTGAGTAGACTGGTCACGCACATGAGGTTCTACCAAATGATGTTGACAGCTGAATTGCAATGGACATCTCAGTCGTTTCAACCTCAAGGCAGTAGAGCAATTACCCTGCGAGTCATAGGATAAGTAGAAAGAAGTTGAAAACATAAACGAGTCTTAAAGGGAATCTAGGTTTGGCAGTCTTCCAGCCCCGGATGTCTAGTTATTCTTCGAGCTACACCCAGCCCACTCGCAACTACTGTCAACTGGCCAGATTGCCTGTGATGCAGCGAGCAACCGATTCCGGCCAGAAAAATGACGGTCGTAAAAACGAATTTTTTGTCAATAAGGTGCTAAAGTAGAAGGAACATTGTAGAAACTGGAGAGAAGATAACAACAAACCTGAACATTGATTCCACCAAATTTACCAAATCCGAGCTCAACGATTCACGTGAACACGACCAAATGCAACAAGCCACGTAATGGTGAGACGATAAGGCGTAAAGGAAAGTGAGATATACAGAAACAAAGGTTAGTTAGTGAAAAGTAAGGATGGACAAACTGTGGGAGAACAGGCTCCGACAAGCAAACGATATTAAGACTTAGTAATATTCCGGAATTAACGTTCACCAGAGGTACAATTTGTCACGCACGTACTTCGGATGACCGTGGTGTAATAGCACACAGTAGGTCACCATTTTTGCTTCACTTCAGGTCCTCGAACGTGTGGGCTAGCGGCGTCTGTTCGGCGGGCTGAGAACAATGTCCGACCAATGTTCGAGGTCAGCGAACATGAGACCACTTCTGACTGTTGAGACCCCCAATCTAAATACATACAGAAATATCTAAACAGGGACACTATGTGAATCGAACCTCTCAGTATCTTGAGTCAGCACAGGTTTCTGGTTAACCTATCTTTTTTTCCTCAGTGGAACAGACCTTATTTTGTGTCGACCTGCTAACGTTCGATATTGCATGTGTTATCCATGTGATTGATTCCATGGAATACTACAGTGTCAATCTTTGCAAGGAAGACTCTCAATTACTATCAAGATTTGGAGTGTAAGAACAACCAACATGAAAAGAGGGGACAGAGCGTGGTCACTAACATTCTAAGCACACAACCGTTGTCGCGTACAACGCATACACCTACTTTATCAACCCACTCACTTAAATTACAGTTTGTCGATCAGTAAACTTCCATAGCAGGGGGTGCGGCCTATACGATGAAGAAGCTACCCTTAGCACAAGCTAACGTCACACAACAACCGCTTGTTACTTACGGGGTATCTCGTGAAATTATGAGAAAAACGTGGGGATTCTGGTAGAACGCGACATCCCCGGAGCACCCTGGGCGATGAATCCTATACAGATCAAACATCTTTTGTTGGAGCCCCAGTTTGGACTTTGGATGTCAGTGCAACTTTTCAACTTCAAACAAGAGAACCTCCGCTGGATATTAAATTACCCACGTAATTGCCTGTGCATATTTTACCTCCAGCGCTTTTTGGCAGTTATTTTGAAAATGGAAGATGTTTATGTCTCGCTGCGTCAATTGTCCGTTATTACAACTTGCTGGAGCAGTACTTGCATCACCTCTTTTGGAGCATAGTTCATTGCTGTTTTAAACCCATTGGCCACTCTTGAGAAGCTCACTGGACATGCACATTGTACTCCTCGGACACAATTCATCATTGGCCCATTCGACACCAGCTATGCAGAGATGATCTGACGATCGAATTTGTTGGGGTTGTTTGTTTATTCACTTTGCTAATTTATAACGTGGAATTGCGATCCAGTCGCATTTTGACAGTTTGAACGGTTGGCTCGTGGCTACGCGTTGTCTAACCTGTCCTTAGGTCGTACAGTCAGCCACGTCATCAAAACCTCGAACCCAGACCGTGATTTGCTTTTCTTTCATCCGTTAGCATTGCGTTGTGCTAGAAAACAGGATCATCAAAGTTTCAAGACGCTCCTTGGGATACCTAGCCCGGATTGTCGACATCAAGGAAAATTTGCATACTGTTGAATTCGTCTGAGTAGCTTCAGGTCTGCCCAAAGGATTCACGAAGACCGGCAACTCAGTAACGTACACTAGACGGTTTGATAATCGAGACGACTTTATGAGTTCCGTAAAAGGCAAAATAGCAGCTGATGGAATAGAGTTTACACCGTACCAAAGATCGGGTACAGAACAATGAAACTCTGCCTTACAGGTAAATCATCCGAACAGGGAACAGATTACAAAGCCGTATAATGTCCGCCCAAGAAGTACGCCCACTAAAACGACTGAATTCAGTTGGTGATGGAACAACCTAGGAACAGTGGATTAAGAAGGGTTTAAGGCAACTGTGGCTCTCGCAGGCATTGGGCTTGAAGGTTATTCCGAAGGAAAAACGGTCATTTTGGGACGATTCCTAAATTTTGTATACTTTTCAAAACGTTGAAATCGAAATTTCAGGCAAAGTACCTACAGTTCAACTGTAGGTAAACCGTATTGATGAGAAAATGGAAATATATCGAATGGGTGCCAAAAGTATTGGCTTGGTAATGAAAAATTTTCTAACAATTTTGCGAAACCCACCGGGTGTAGAAGTCAGTCCACATTCTGAATTCTTACAAATGTGCTCATTGCAATTTTCGAGGTGATATGCATGATCTCCTAACCTAGGACGCTTTGAAAAAATCGTCCAAATGGATATATACGACCATACGACGTTTGCATTACACGTCACCAATACTACGTTTCACAGTTAAACTTGTAGGACAACGTTTCCACCTTCCTTGTTTATATGAAATTTAATTCTTAAACATTTCTGCAGGATTTCAGGTAGATATTGGTCGACAAAATGTTGTTCCTAGAAATGGTTGTAAGTGACAACTTCGGTGCATATAGGACGGTGCAAAAATGTGTGCGGTGTCCCCTTCTATCACAGAGAACATTCAAAAGTTAATTCTATTCACTCTGCGGCACCTTTTCTAACTCGAGTGAGGTCGCATGCAAAGCAGTCCAACCCAACTTGCCGGCCGATCACTGGAAGATATATTTTTCAACCAATCACCACTTGATGTTTAGAATGCCGATCATCTATCACGGTGCTGGAAAAGTCATAGCAACATGACAATCAACGGAATTGAACACTGTGATTAGCACACATCCCCAAAACGCTTCAAATAAAAGTTTCTCATCACTTTCCGAATGTTTATTCTCAAAGGTGTTCATGGTAAAAGTCAATCAGATGGACCATCAATTAGTGTGAACGCATACTGTGCACTACGCCTGGACACCCACTGTCCACCTCGCACTTTACATCAGTCGGCCGCAGCTCGGTGTGGCAGCCGACTAGCTGGCATCCTTAGTACATGATACCGAAACATCTAAGTCTGTACAAATGTAAGGAGTGGACAAAAGAACTCGTTTGAAAATCACCATCAAATACTCGCCTCCTAACGCCTGGTTGTTTACTCGCGGGTGCCACCACAACTTGATTCTCGGCTGAACTTCACCATCCGCCAGCGGCCGCACACAGCAGTCGGTGGAGCGGCAGGTGACCCACCAGCATATGAAGTAGGCTGTCCAACGAACGTAGGCCGAAGCTGCGTTAGTTTGGCCACCGATTGCGAAAGCGAAGCTACTTGGGATAGACGCTGATTCACTGAGACGTACTCCACACAATCTGGCATCGATAGGATAACCAAGCTTAAAGATCGAACGCGTATGTACCTTTTTCGCGCTGGTGAACACCTCCAGCCGTTCAACAAAACGGAACAAATGTACGCACAGAAGCTGCTGATCGACAGCTGTCTACATGAGGGCACAGACAGGTAATTCACAGTGTACCTCCAATTTCCATTCGGAAACCGCGATAGTAACATTACAAATTGGTATGACGATACAACATAAGTGAGTAAAACTGATGACAGTCTCTAAAACAAAGCGCTCTTGGTTCCCCACAAACACATAGAAGACATTCCTTTAATTCCTCGGATAAAGGTGAGATTAGTAAGTCGTGTAGAGAATTAACCTGATTCCAAATCCACACCCAATCACCTGGAAAAAGCTAACAGGATTTGTTCCAGAAGCCTGAATGTCAGAAACTCGACGACTTCATCGAAATGGCCTCATTTGATGACAAAAATCACAAAAGAAAGCGACCGCCGATGAAGGGAAACACGGTTACAAGATAGGCACAAAAAATCCGCATAGAGTAGGGGCTCTGTAGACTAACTATTTGCACGTACCCAACACAGTCAGAAGAATAAATCAGAGAAACAAGCAATAGTTGATACACTAGGAATGTGTTTGCATCAAGTGCTGAGGACGCACAAAAGAGACTGATCTCAGTGAGCGCTTGTAAAGAAAATATACAGTGGTAACAGGCTCCTCTGCCTTTCAACTCTTTTAATCACTTAGATGACGACAGTTCTTGTATCGCAAGGGTTTCTTCACTCCACTTGTATCGACGTTCAGCTGGTACAGAAAGTGTCGTGTGCAATTTTCATCGAGAGCAGGCGTTACATACGAAGTGCAACGAAAAACAAACGAAACGATTAGTGAGATGAAACAAGAGGACCAATGTGTTTCGTACAGTTTGAGAAGAGTCAATGCGTGATCGACTATGCGGTGCGCCACCTGAATGACAACCGTTCTACGCCCCATAATCACGGACTGGTTTGGTACAAATAAGGAAAACACAAGAATAGCTAACAAGTTTCTATGAGCTTACATTAATCTGGAAAAAAACTGGATGACTGGAGGATCCAACAGGACGACGTACAATGACACAACAGCCTGAACAATCATGCAGGGGATCCACTATATAGTGAAGCGGACGACAGAAGAGACGATGTACGTGCATAAAGAAAACGTTGCAGTGTTGTTTGTGACCTGACTGTAAACGAAATGGAAAGCGTCACCTCGCAGTGACCATCAAACGAGCAACAGTAGTTAGGCAGCGAGAAAGAGGGGCAGAAATGCTCCCGATTTCGAACAGAATATGGGAGGAGAGAGCGTAGAGCTAACAGCAAGGGTCGTGACGAGATGCATGTGAAAATGTGCGCACAATCATAACACGAAAGGTACAGAAATTGAGATAGAAAGAAAAGAAAATAAATGAGATGACAAGCGTTGGTTCGTAAACAGGTGACAATAAACAAGTGAATCATCATGAACGATTTCCATGGGCGAACCCATCGGCGCTGTTGCTGTTGGCGGTGGTGGAGTTGGCTGCCGGATCAACCTCGGAATCCGTTTTAGCCGCGGATGTCGGTTTGCCAGTATCACTCGGGCAAAAGTAGGGTGGAGGTGCATACGCGTTTGCGGGTACTTTTAACACATCCTATAGGAACAAGACAATGAAAAGGCGGTCTGATGGAATCCAAAAGAATAAAAGAGACTGGTACACATTAATTGAAGCCAAGCATTGCTGTATGTACTTCAAGAGGTTTTAGGGTCGAATTCATGTGTAGAGATATGGAGGTTAACCAGAAATCGTTTTAGGCAAAGACTGACAGAAGGATCGAATGAACGGTGGTGGTAGATACAGATCTGAGACAAGATCCCGTTAAGAATGTGTGAATAAGTTTTTAAAAAAACGGTCATTTTAGGGGACAGCACACGAAATCGCACTGACTAAGCACGACGAAAAACATTTCCCAGTCGAATATCCAATTTGGAAAGCAGCCGAAAACCTGAAGCGTCCACACCTCACTCACCCACCCTATTAGTGGTGCCAAGGCAACGTAACGAAAAGGGCATCCACAGCCAAGCTGAACATACGCCGATTAATTTCTTCGATGTCAATTAGTAAGACTAGTAAGAATACATACCTACGGAGAAGAAACAGGAAGGAGAAAAGTGTATATACATATATATATATATATGTATATATATAACGTGGGCGGCTACCACGTCAAAAAGTGTCCCTGAATTCATGGGAAAGTAGGGGGAACCACTAAGACCACAGTTTAACGCATTTTGGAAAAATAGTTGGACACGGAGTCACCGATCACCGACGTAACATGGAGACACATTTTGGCACAAACCACGGTACATGCGTTCTTTTAGTACTATGTTTCAGAGTTGAAAGAAAAATAGGGAAGACAGCAAAAGCAATCACCACATAATAACTAGTAGTAACCCCATCAGTCGTCCATGGCTTGCTTCCAATCAAATGACAGAAGACCGGTGGTTTGTTTCGTCATTATCGCAATGACTTTTTGGTTTGCCCAATCGCATGACAATGCTAATTAACCGATTTTCGTTTTGAAGAGCTCTATACATGCTCAAAGGGGTTTCACGCATAGTAAACCCGCCGGCCTAAGAATGGTCCACACTCCAACGGACCCTTGGGAGACCCCGAATATTTTGACCAGATGTGGAGCTCTATTGTCAACTGCGTCTTAGGCTATGGAGTAGCAGAACGGATTTAACACTTACAAAGATGCTCCGCATGTAACGAAAAATGGTCTTTTGTTGCTTTTAACGGCTGTCTGTCTACGCAGTAGACAACGTTCATCAACAAACTTAGAAAAATGTCCATAATCACCATTCCGTGTCGCAAGATAAACCTTCGCAGACGTGTTCCAACCCCGCTTCACTTCCTAACGAACCAACGTTTCTATAACTCAACCACTCATACACCGATAACCTATCAGACCACATTACATTGTATGTTGGAAATCGATCGACTACTGACGTTACACAAAGAGAATATTAACACCGCAATAACTCATGCCCGGTTTAGAACGGTGTCTGATTTTTCTCCCAACAACTAAAGCCTAGTAAATCGGTGACTGCTACGTAGGGTCAACAGGAAATCAAACGCAGGGGCACTAACAAACCGTAGCAACCAAACTCGATTGCGTTGGGGCGAGAAGGGGCACTTTCTGGTCCTAGGCAATTGCTGTCAAATGTGATGGGTCAGCAGAGCTGACTTTAGCTGACCGCCACCCAATCAATTGGGCATGTCTCACCAACATGAGATCTGGTGAGTATGAATGGCCAGGATTGTATGCACACTTCAGTAGACGTTAAGATACTCTCCAATCTCTAACACAGACAGTGTTTTGATGGTTACCTGCGATTTTGAAGAAAACTTCGACTCGGAATAACACGAATGCATACAATGGCTCGGACTTCGGACGGACTCCACTGACTCTTTCTCTTACACGAACAGATCGATTCAGCCAGCGCTCAAATTGTTCTCAAAAAAGGAGGCGACCGTTGAAACGTCACACACGTCGCGGTACTGGTTCTGCAAAATGTAGCTATCCAAACTGAGTTTTGTAAACAGTTCTGTACGCTTATATACTGCGTTTCCAGGGGATACGGTCAATGCGTTCTGTTCAACATTAGAACAGACCCTAGCCTGGAAAGAGTCCAGGCCAAGAGATACTTTCAGGAGATGCGAGGCCTTTTTGTATTCGGTGTCTTCATCGAAGGAACTTCCCAGAATCATAAACGAAACACTTTTGAACTATGAACCCAGTCTTCTCCAAGAAGAAACAATATGACAAGTTTGACAGACAGAATCCCGCCTAATTTCTCATCGACCGTAAAGTGCAACACTGAAGTGAACTTTCGCATGAGTAATACTCCCGAATGTTCCTGCATAAGTCGAGAGCCTATAAATGCATTTCGACCAGCTATAGCGTGCATCACGACTCCGCGAAAACTACAGTTGTTTCCTGAGTGCTAAAGTGAAGACAATTTAAACAAGCGGAAACATTGAATTATGCATCATATTGTCTTGGAAACTGGTGGTGATCACTGCCATACTTGTTGGACAAAACAGAACATGCCAACAGGGATAAGCACCACGTCTACAAATGATACGGTTCTCTGTTCGAACATGTGATTCCCAGTCATCATCACCACCACCACCACCATCATCATCATCATCATCAAGCTGTGCAACGTAACTAGTTGACCAATTGACCGCGCATCCCGAACGTTCCGGAATACGCGCCGGCGAACTGTCACATTGCTCAGAAATGATATGAAAGTAGGCAAGCCATTGATTACGACACACTGTCATTTCACAGTGTTTCTAACCAGCTACTTGAATTATTATGAGGATTCCAACCGGGTAGGCGAAACCTATCTACCTTACTCAGTAGAACAGTTAGTCTTTTTATTCCATGACCACGTCGATGCCAGACCACCACACAGGTTTACCCAGTTGTCGACAGCCCCAATATATGAACGGTGCGGTAAACGCTCATTTGACACGGGGAGCGCGTGACCCAACCACTGCGAGTTGTACAACCTGGCTAGTTGACCAACTGATTGCGTGTTACACGTGACAGCTAAAAAAAATAGGTAGCGGTTGTTATAAGATTAGCATCCACCTGATGGCAATTGTTCAAATCAAACCTCAGAGCGACAATAATCAGGGCAGAGGATAACAAGTGTGACCGGAGTGTTCAGAGAAAGTAGAACAGTAGGAAAGTGAGGAGTGCACACGTACAGTCCGATTGGTCCGCTTGGATAATAGGCCGCCAGAGCCGATGGCGACAACAGCTGAGAAACAGATGCACGTCAGACTGAACGATCTAACGATCAAATCCTTGGTTCGCCTCATATACCAAAATTAGAGTACTTACGTATGAATAACACGACTAGCACTCATTCAACGCATGGAAAAATTGACAGCAGCAGGCAACCGCCACCGTATTATCACACGTCAGGTGGAACCAACTGCTGGACGGGGCACAACTAATCAGTCTGTCATCCTACTCAACATAGGACTGCAGGCAGTACCAAGTTATGTCGTCTTTATGGACTGAGCCAAGTGATGTATATGGACGTCACATGAACGGTCAAGTTGGCGAATACTGCGAGACCAGGGACAAAAAGAGCAGCATAAGAGCAAAGACCTTCGCCGTGATGTTGCTCCTCGTTGGCTGAACAGAGATCCAAATGGGCACAGTTAAAAAGACGAAAGTCTATGCAATCGACCAGTTAACTAATGCCATGTAATGATTGCTCGCAATGTGTAGAGTCACTGTGGCTGAAGCGTTCGGCTCACAGACAAATCTGAACATCAGTTAGGCCGAAAAAGGGTCGAAAATCCGCGCAGCTAAAAACTCATCAAAGCTCACTTCATAGTTTGGAAGATCGTTGCTTTGATCATAGACTGGCGGGGTTGGTCGTTGCGATTCGCCTTCACCTGATGAGCCGAATATACGGCGTGCGACGACGTTCCCATTCGTACGGATCAGAGGCCGACTGCGTCCAGTACCAAGAAAGCTCCAAATCGTGGGCAGAAAACCAAAGCGTTCCGTAGACCAATCGTCCCCGCGGTCACCACGCTGGTAGGTGAGCATCAGGTATTTGTAGCAATCCCATACCATACCCAAGCAATATCCTTTGAAGGCCAAAACCAGACACAGGATAGACAGCAGTAGGAAGGTGAGTGTGGCCGAATTAATAACCATTGGACCGTTCTAAAAAAAAACAGTAACGGAACAAAGTTTACTTGAATGTGGGTCAGAGAATAAATATTGGTAGTTACCTCTGAACATATCAATGTACATCTGCGGTCCGACCCAATGTATGGAGACAACCAAACTGTTAAGTCGGGCACTAAAGGGTAGCTGAAAATTGGGGACATCTCAAAAAGGTTTGGCATGAAAGTTAGCGCACTGTGTGATTATAAGCAAATGTGAAAGAGATTACAAGAGGATTTCTTAGATGACAAGACTGTCGACCACAACGTGCTTTGACAAATTACACGCAATCGGTCTTGAAGATTAGGCTCATAGCTCGAGTGCCGATCGGGCACCGGTTAATCCAAAGGTTCCTACTGTCTAGGTTTAGACCCCTTGACAGTGTACTCAGCACACATGTGACAGTCTGTTTTACGACAGCAGACACCCCCGAAGTTTATGACAGAAAATAGAACTTGATCGATTGGTGCTCTTCACCGTAACAGCAAAGTGGAACGCACAGAGTTCGTAATAACAGGCTGATCAAACCTTGAGGGTTTAACCGACGGATAGGAACGCAAATGATTTACGTTCAAAGCATATGTGTGATTCCACAATAAAACGAGTAACCCCAAAATTGACCTTTTGTGGAATAGTCCTAGTGAAAGACTATGAAAACTCTTACGGGTGGCCAGCTATTCTGATACGTTCGCGTGATGTGTCATCGACTGTTCCATACGCGTTGTGTGCGTGCCCATCGATCAACCAATGACTACCCGGGAACTAATCGTACACACTTCCCTTGTTTGCAGTGCGTACTGTCTTACTTGGGATTGACTGCTCTGTACCTTCTCATACTGTTTCACCATTCTACGATCATTTAGTTGATCGGCAAACATAACGACTCCGCCACGGGTATAAATGAATTAGATTATGGCAAACGTTTTCGGCGTACCTTCTTCATTTTGGAAATTAACCACCAGAAAGCCTACCGCCGAACATTGGTTACAGTCGGAAGATACTTTCACAAATTATGCTCATCTGCTTATTGTGCATGATAATGACCAAAATGTGCATGAGATTTTGAAAATTAAATCACTCTGATATTGTCCCGATTAGGAAGGACAACGACACTCTGACAAATTACGATTACACACCAAACAAGACTTATCAACCATACTGAAATCAGTAGACAGCATATAGGGAGGACACGTTTTTGCAGCACCCTATAAATCCCATACAGTACATTTACAGGCTGATGGGTCTGTCAACGACTTTATCTTACGACTTCATTCGGCTCTTCCAGACTGTGCCTACAGACAGATCCAACAGCAGCGCATCGAAGAAACAATGTTTATCCAAGGACTTACTACTTGCGTCCATGCCGAAAAAGCGCGTGAACGACTGCTAGCCGAGGATGAACAACTGTTAATTTGAGAGAAGACTTGTAATATCGCGCGCCAACGTGCTAATTCGGTCAAAGAACTTGCACAATTTTCCTCTGTGGAACTTGCATTACACACCGATGTTAACCGGGTGACACACGTCATCGCGAAATCGTGAGCAGTTTTGTTGCTATCGTTATGGTGAATATCACTTAAAGTCGACTGAGTGATCACACTTGAATTCGATTTTTCGATCCAGTCAAAAAGGTCATATTCAGAAGTTTTTTCCCAAGCGTGATGCTTGTCAGTTGCAGAACTGGACTTCAGTCACATATACCAACAAAATGAACTAGATGAAGAGTCATGTCCTCGCACTCCGCCTCCCATCCGGAATAAACTCTGTACCCGTTATTTTTTAACGCAACACTGACTCTGCCGTTAAGGAAATATCTAACACGTGTTCATGTTTTGATGACATTTGCAGACTTTGGACTTGGCCTTGAAGAGATACATGTTTTGTATTGAAAAGAGAAAAGTGTGAATTCCAGGCACCCAGTGTACAATATCTCTGAGGTAGAGAAGTTAGTGGATTACGTGGTTTCACAGCCACTGTACGGGAAAATAGGCGCGAAAGTACCCCAACAGTAACACCCTTCAATGAAAGATTAAACATATGGCTTGTGAAACTATGCGCTCAAAAACTACCAACAGTAAGATGGAGGTTTTCGACAATAAAACATTGAAACAGAACGCTTGGAAATAGTCACTTCATAGGGAAATTAAGTTTGGATTCGCTGAAACGAGCCAAAACTCAATGAGGACTGCCTCTTGTAACCAGATTGGGAGTCGCGATAAGTTTGGGTGTGCAGCATTTGGTGTAGTTGAAGAGCGATGTAGTTCTCGTCGGTTCAGCAAACATCCATACACAAACGACAACCTCTCTTCAATGTTCGAAGTTGACTTTTAAAAAACAGGCCAAGTGTAGTCCGACGTGCACAACAGATAAGTTGCTGATCGATTGACTATTGTGAATCGATAGTGGTCACGCCAAGCGATGAACGCCAAATACCACATTTTCAAATAGTGGTCAATTACAAAAGCCGTGACAAACATCAACAATTCAACTAGTTATACATGAACATCACAAGTGCTTCAACGGTAAAGCGAGCATCGACGTGAATAAGATGTGCATGCGTTCCCCGCTAAACCAGTGCTATTGTAGATGAATCAGAAACGGAATAAGAACAGAAGTAGGTGTGACGAAGCTAGGCGAAAGCGATGAAAACGTATACAGACTGTGCGGCATTCTGATCGCCTTCCTGTCGATGTAATTTATACATCATGTGTACGCCATCCGGCTGCCCACACTTGCATGTAGGAACCGTTGTGGTGGACGAGTCTCAAACATGTTACCGCGTGGATGATAATGGATAAGGCTACCGCTGAGCTACCCGCATTAGGACATGTGAGGAGCAGGAAACTTACGAGCTACCCAGGAGTAGAGTCAAGCAGTCAGAGAAAGCGGAACCAAAAATCACAAAGCTTATAGTTATCACTGTTATCGCTAGGCGATTCGAGTTGTGTGGTAGCGATCTAAGAGGTCAATCCCAAATTGCGGATAGAAATTTAGAGTTTTCTGCAAACCCCCAATTAGGTCTTAGTGATATGGTACCACAAAACGCGAATGAAACTTAATGGCACATGGAAGATCAATCGAGTATCGCTGGAAAGAATAGGTTAGTAGATAACCCAAACCGAAACAGCACAATACGTATCGGCAAATTACTAACCTTAGTGTGCAGCCACAGGCGATCTTCTGAGGTCGACGACATATATCCCACAACCGTGAGCAAAGAGATGATGAAATCAAACACTTGAAGAAAGAAAAACGGCAACAAATGGGTAGGCTGACGAGCCAAAGCACCATGCACCAGAAAACAGCAAAAAGCCAATGAGAAAGTGGATAAACAAAGAGCAAAATAGGGACTGAAATGACGTCGATGTTTGACGGCCAAATTCGGATCATCCAACCTGAGCACAAAGCCTGTTTGTCGCGAGTTATCAGAATTCGGTGAATCATTCTCGTTCTCTGGGTTGCGGTCGTCCTTGATCGCTTTATCTGATCCAGCCACAGACCCGTCGGCGTTCAGCTTGTCGGGACGCCGTACGGAAGGTAAAGTCATTGATTCTTGCAAGTCGGATACTCCAGGAACCAAATGCAGAATAACCGAAAGTATTTGTGAGCCTGTGAAAAGAACGTATGAAACAGCAATGCGCATTACCAGAGAACAAATAACAGGAGCATTTCTGCTAGCTGGTACAGGTTGCACATACGAAAGTTTAGCGCAGGATTCACGCATAATATTCAGCGCAAATAATCGGATTATCAACATATCACCATGGGGTTTTGTGCAAATTTATGCAATCAGCACGGCGCACAGCTGTCCGCGGGGAGCTTAAAAAATACTAAAAAACAAATGGAAGTAAACAGTACCATCTACATGACCAATCACCCTTTGATAAGCCACAACAATATCACAAAAACGACCAGCCTGAATGCTTTGTGCATTCTCTTTGGCATGAACATCACGAGAAATAACTGTTCCGGTTCATTGATACTGTATAGCGCACAGATTTATCAAGACCTAACAGCATTCAATACATGCGGCCCGGTGAATCATATAGCAGAAAGCACCACTGAATTATCATTACTGTGCATCAGCCTGATGATCGATTGAGTGTTAACTCGAACTCACAAATCAAAAAGTGCTAGCAGAAAATTGCCGAATAAGACACGGTCACAAGTAAAAGGAACCAGACTGCTTTTTACCAGTTTTACGTTGCACAAGATTTTGGCGTTTTGTTGCTGTCCGTCTTTGGGTTTGGATTTTTCAAACCCTGAAAAGTACGTGTGACGGAAGTAAGAGAAAGTCACAATGAACCCAAAATAAGTCAGGTCACCGATTACGGCTTGTGACCATGTCCAGCAGTGTTTAACCGGAGACATTTGATATATTAGGGAACCCAAGCGGAAGAACAGGCTGAGCAAACAGAGAACCAACTTAATACCGACTTTTTCACATCCTTCGCCAAGCCGCTGGTCACCTACCGTGCTCTACTGTTAAATAACGACCAGAAGTTAGAACAAAGTGGGACATGTTGGGTGCTTGGTACGTATGTGTAACGCGTGTCCAAACCGTCTAAACCGTGGAAGATGTGATTTAGGACTTCACTACCTTTCAGCAATTGCAGTACGCAGGTCACACCAACTTTTGATGAAGAGTCGTCAGATATGTCAAAACCAAACAGACTACCTCTAATATCCATAACTAACAGAACTAGCTCAAATCGCCTGAACTGTTCTCTAAAGTATTCAGTCCATCTATTGGGCGTCACAAGTTGTAAATTTACGAACATTCCTGGTCGATCAATTCTTGCCAGTATGACAAGTAACCAAGGGAAACAGCACTCGAACAGCCCATTACACGAATCCCATCTTCCACTCGTCTAGCTCGAGGGGGAAAATAAGCATTAGGGCCACTGTGAAGTGTGAGTTCCCATTTCAGTTTTTTTTCAAAATTCACTTGCCTTCCTGCTCCTCAAGTTGGGCTTCTTTTCGGCAGCCTCTTATCGAAGTTAAGAGTTATGCGCGGTACTTTACTAGATCGTGCAGTTGCTGTGACTAACAGTTTTGGTTGCCCGTGCTGCCTGAAGAACTTTCATTCGACAATTTTATAGTTGCGAGTGGAAAATCCCTCGACAAACGCCAGAACGAAATGGACACAGATAACGTTATTTGGGTCAAGGTGGTTGTCAAAATCGGAGGGGTCTTTGGAATGATAACTCCACAGGTAGCCGACGTAATATATTCAATTTGCGTTAACTGCTGATTTGCAACAGAACACCACTTAGGCTTGATTGCAGCCTTCGCATTCGAAAACTCTCCAGCCTCTTTGGATAAGAGGCACTGGACTTGAGTTTCGCTTTGGTTCGAGCTCGTCAGTAATACATATCTTCGTCACGGTTTCGCTTACAGTTGTGGGTATCTGTTTGCGGATTAGTTTAACTGACGTCTGGATGTAAATATAATATCTGCCTTGTGCTGCACCCTTTTTCAATCCCATGCACACACTCCGTATGCAGTGTAAACAAAGCGGAGCAAGACTGAGCGGCGTGTGAGTCTCGCTCACATTGGTGCGACGGTCAACACAATCCCGAATCATAGAAGACGGTGTTCCGCTGCTCGTAAGTAGAAAAAGCTCGTTTCAACCCCTCTTATTGTTTGCCTAAGCGACGCTCAGCTTTTGCGCAGGATTTTCATAACCCTGCGTTTAAACTTTTGACGACCGGTCACATCCAGAGCCAGATGGGGTCAGAAGATAAACGTTCAAACGGTTCACGGACGTTACAGCGATGATGTCTAGCGGCGCCAGTGCAACAATACCCTGTCGTCACTAGAATCAAGATCGACTCATCATCATCATCATCAAAACAGCCATGAGCCTGACCAAAGGTACTGTGGCTCGGGCCGCCGCTCACCTCAACAGTGACGTGGAATATCCTAAAAGGAAAGAGTACTACGAAGGACAAAAAAGATTGAAGAAGACTAAATGGAAGAACTAGAAATGGTATGGATACAGGTACGCCATTGACTGCGACACACCGCCATCTCGGATAGCGTCTCTAACCAACGGT
>QNGE01003038.1:71596-93731 GCA_008508345.1 Paragonimus westermani | reverse complement strand
CGACAGCTGGAACCGAGGGTTTCTGGCTTAGGAATATGGCACAGCCTCCCATGCGTCCACGGGGTGAGTCCGTTCGGCACAAAGTGTAATCAGGGATGTGCAGTTCGTTACCACTGATATCCACAGAAAGCCAGGTCTCTGCTAATCAAGAGTGTGAGGGCTAGTGCCGTGGATCGACCGCCTAGCTTTTGGTAGTTTATTCAGAAGGCCCAGACAGTTGATGTACAGGCATTTTGAGGCTAATTCCTCGTTTCACTGGGTGCAAAATGAGGCAGATTTGCACGAGAAAGCGTTTGAGAAAGCAGTCTCAGTAGCGAGAGGGAGTGCGTAACTGGCGGTACAGCTTTTTGGTCCCTCTGAGGAGAGCTGGCATCCTTTTCAGCATAGCCTGGGCGTATGTGGGCTTCCGTGTGGGACGATTCGTCTGCTTCTGTTGGCCCAGGGTCGACCGCCCTCGGACCGCCTTTGCTGTCGGAGTTTCTGGAGGGTGATTTGCAGATTTGCACCCGCTAAAAATCTGGATGAAACTGTAGGCTAAAAGAGAACGTAGGACGGAACAATCCCGATCCAGCCGAAGAAAAAGCCGCTGAAATGAGCCGAGTATGCGCCATTTTGGATGCGGCGGGTGATCCAGGGCGACTTATTGAGTTATAAATCTTGGGGGTGAAATAGGTTTTGACAGAACATTTTTGGGATGAAACGATTGGCGGTGTAGAGGAATGGTGGTGGTCCTTAACACCTTTGGTGTATGTTCTTTCAGACCCTTGCACCCCCTCAGGGGCGTCTAACCTTCCAAGGGGGTGGAAGCAGCAGCCCCTGATGTGAGGGCTTGGGGCGGTCCATCCGGGGACAGTGGTAGCCTCTTGAGAGCGGGAGTATGGACTTTCACGCTAGCTTGCAGTTCGAGGTAGCCTTGGTGCGCGACCTCGTTCTAGCATGCTAAGAGCGCTTCTGCGGCTCCTACAATGGGCGAACTAGCGAGACTTCTTTGAGATTAACGTGGCCTTTGTCAGTTCATCCGCTTTGTCCAGTACTTCCTCTGTGCTTGTCTTTGCGGGTAACGTCATAAGGAGTCCCAGTGACTTACTGGTAGATTTAGAACGAAGTCTGTTGGCAGAAACCATGTTTGTGAGCTCTGGTGGGAAAAAGGATTTTATCACCGCTCTAGCTTGTTATACTGGAGAGGATGTGGTCGGAAATCGTCCCCACAAACCAAGCCTTCCCCCGGATTAGGTTGTCCTCGGAGCTCGTTGCAAATTCCTTAGTTTGAGCTGTGAACAAAGCCACTGCCTCACAAGCCACCGTCACACTTGGGAGCGCAAGGGTCATATAACCACTCAACGAGCTTAGTTCTGACTTTGCCAGAGACAGCTTTTTGTGTTTGAGCCAGAGCTTTTCCTGCAGTGGCTACATGTAGTGCACTGATATTCCCAGACGCCTTGCAGCCACACTTGCACGGGTCTGGTTTCTGCCCACTCTGCGTGGCGAGCAGAGGGTCCGACATGAACTTGGATGAGACGCACCTTTCTCGGCAAAGAGAGGTTATATTGATAACTGGTATTTTTAACAAGCTAGAGCGGTGCTAGAAGCCTTTTTCTCACCAGAGCTCACAAACATGGTTTCTGCCAACAGACTTCGTTCTGAATATACCAGTAAGTCACTGGGACTCCTTATGACGTTACCCGCAAAGACTAGCACAGAGGAAGTACTGGACAGAGCGGATGAACTGAAAAAGGCCACGGTAATCTCGGGGAAGTCTCGCTAGTTCGCCCATTGTAGGAGCCGCAGAAGCGCTCTTAGCATGCTAGAACGAGGTCGCGCACCAAGGCTACCTCGAACTGCAAGCTAGCGTGAAAGTCCATACTCCCGCTCTCAAGAGGCTACCACTGTCCCCGGATGGACCGCCCCAAGCCCTCACATCAGGGGCTGCTGCTTCCACCCCCTTGGAAGGTTAGACGCCCCTGAGGGGGTGCAAGGGTCTGAAAGAACATACACCAAAGGTGTTAAGGACCACCACCATTCCTCTACACCGCCAATCGTTTCATCCCAAAAATGTTCTGTCAAAACCTATTTCACCCCCAAGATTTATAACTCAATAAGTCGCCCTGGATCACCCGCCGCATCCAAAATGGCGCATACTCGGCTCATTTCAGCGGCTTTTTCTTCGGCTGGATCGGGATTGTTCCGTCCTACGTTCTCTTTTAGCCTACAGTTTCATCCAGATTTTTAGCGGGTGCAAATCTGCAAATCACCCTCCAGAAACTCCGACAGCAAAGGCGGTCCGAGGGCGGTCGACCCTGGGCCAACAGAAGCAGACGAATCGTCCCACACGGAAGCCCACATACGCCCAGGCTATGCTGAAAAGGATGCCAGCTCTCCTCAGAGGGACCAAAAAGCTGTACCGCCAGTTACGCACTCCCTCTCGCTACTGAGACTGCTTTCTCAAACGCTTTCTCGTGCAAATCTGCCTCATTTTGCACCCAGTGAAACGAGGAATTAGCCTCAAAATGCCTGTACATCAACTGTCTGGGCCTTCTGAATAAACTACCAAAAGCTAGGCGGTCGATCCACGGCACTAGCCCTCACACTCTTGATTAGCAGAGACCTGGCTTTCTGTGGATATCAGTGGTAACGAACTGCACATCCCTGATTACACTTTGTGCCGAACGGACTCACCCCGTGGACGCATGGGAGGCTGTGCCATATTCCTAAGCCAGAAACCCTCGGTTCCAGCTGTCGTGGGAGAATTTACATTTCTAGAGAAATGCGACAAGCTCTGGTACAAACTCCAACTTCGTAAACTTGACACACTCCTTGCCAGCGTTATGTGCCGTTCGCCGTCGTGTATTGCATCCGACGACGAGGCCATTCTTTCCGCCCTAGACCAACTCACGTCCACCCGGCGTTTCTCCCATTTTTTTATTGTGTGACTTCAACGCACCCAAACTCAACTCTATGGTGGCTTCTCATGAGAACACTGACTGCGGATTCTCGAAACCGTTCGGCGATGTTGATCCATGAAAAAGCCCGGAAACATGTTGAATCACCCACAGGACACCACTCAGGATAGACACCCTCCTTCCTTGGTCTGGTTATCATGAACGAGGAGCACCTGGTGGATAAGATGATCATTAAACCACCGCTGGGGCATATTTATCACATGCTAATAGCCTGTGATTTTGTCTGTTGCTGGCTCCAAAATGCTGTATCGAGGACTCCATTCCAAAACTTGCAGAAAGCTGACTTTAACGCACTGAGGACGTTCTTAAGTACACCCAGCCTTACATCTGACTCTGTGGACTTTAACTACCCTTCTTTTAAAGCTGCCATCCACGAAGCCGACTAAGCATTTGTTCCTCGAAAACTATGGAAGTCCTCTCGTGCATCGCTTCCGCGGAACATACGTTCTTGAAATACGTTCTTGTCTATTCTCTGAACAGAGGCCAACAGGAAGGCCGGAGGATCTGGAAGCATTTCGCTCTGTACGAACCAGGTTCGAGCGGGATATCCGTCGACACATTCAACAGGTACAGTCAGGAATCTCACAGGTAGCTCACAAGAATGAGAGTTTCCTTTCCAAGTATATACGCTGCCAGAGGAAAGCTGAACCCTCGGTGCTTTCTGTGCGGTTTCCAGACGGGGAAACCCCCTTCAACACCAAGTGGTTGCCGCGATGTTCAGAAAACACTACTCAGCAGTCCACAATGTATTCCCGCCAAACTGACCCAATTCTCCGTAGGAGAAGCTTCCAGTACCCACTCCTGACAGTTGGCTTCTCCGTGCTCGACGTTAAGGATATCCTGTTCAAGATGACTGCATATGGTGCCACGGGACCAGACGTGATCCATCTCCGGATCCCCTAAGAAATGACCCTCGATTTGGCGACGCTCCCCTCTAATTTATTTGAGAAAACACTTTGAACAGGAACTCTTCCGAAGGCATGGAAGGAGGCCACCGTTATGCCTATATTCTAGGCAGGCTTCGGGCGATCAGCCTTATCAGCATCTCATGCAAAATAATGGAGCGACTGTTGGAGCGCGCCATCCTCGAGCATTTCTCCTCAAACAATCGTTTCTGTCCTGCTCAGCATGGCTTTCTTCCCGATCGGTCATGCATAACCAAAATGTTAATCTTTGTGGGTAGCCTAATGAAGGCCAAAAACAATGGTCATATCTCGGATGCTATCTTCTTCGACTTTGCCAAATCCTTCGACCGTGTTCCACACGATCCTTCTGTACGTAAACTAGAAGCATATAAGATCCAAGGAGAGGTTCCCCGCTGGATTACTTCCTTTCTTGGTAACAGGACTTTCAACGTAAAAACCGGTTCGGGCCTTTCGTCCCCCTCCCCGGTTTCTGTGGGAGTTCCTCAAGGATCGGTACTCGGTCCATTGTTGTTTTTGACGTACATCAACGATTTCCCAGAGCTTATCTCTAGCAACGCCCTCCTCTGCACTGATGATTTAAAAATCTGGAATGCGTGTGACCCCAATGCATTGCAGATTGACGTCGATTGTATTATGTGCTGGTCAGGTTACTGCAGTCTCCCTCCAAACAACAACATGTGTCCACATGCTGCTCGGGGGAAACTCGTGGAACCTATTCATGATACACGGTGCACGGGGTGTAATAGATATCGCGAAAGTTGACATTAAAAAGGGTCTATGAAGTTGGCTATCATCTGTTTTATCCTTCTTGTATCATCAACAGCTGGCCGCCGAAAGGGGATTTGTGACTCTTGGGATGACAAAAATGGTCTATTCCGCATAGAAAAGCACGCATTCCAACCGCTTTACGGAGTCTGTGTAAGATTATATGACCATAAGACTGTTCGAGTATGCTATTAAGTAGCTTATGCCGGTGTGAAGAAGGACATACTCGCCATTGAACGTGTCAGGTGAATAGCCACAGAAATGGCCACTGGCGTGCGGCATCTCTTCTAGGAGTCTTGCGTTGAAATTCGTGCTCCTCATCCACTTCAGTTTTGAAAACTCCGCGGTAACCTAATTCTTACATACTTTCTCCTAAAGAAATTCTTCACCCCAGAAGGTGATAGCAGTCGAGGAGTTCACGACGAGAAGCTTTATGAGATTCAAGCCCGGACTTGGTTAGGCAACCGTTCTTCTCTCATACAGTCAGCGACTACTGGAACGAACTTCCATTACAGAGTGTTAGCTGCTCTTCTCTAGACCATCTCAAAGTATTATTGGATTACCACCTAATTAAGAAAAGGTTAGATTGGTAATTCACTCTGTTCTGCAGATTATTACATTACTTTGTTCTCGAAACTTTCTGTAACCCCCAGAGCGATGCTACAACCTGTTTTCGATGACTGCCTTTCAGGTCAACAGAAAATCACCGGACATCAAAACAAACAAACTGATTTGATCTCGGTAGTTGTGGCCCAGCCTCGAAGTCGCTGAAATCGCTGCGATATCAGGTGGAATGTTTGACGAAACAGGTCCAGTCATTGGTTCGCAGCCTGCACTCTCAGTCGCACAGACCACTCAGCCGACCTGGAAAACCTTCTGGACGTCTGACGGCATTAGCACACAACGACCGTGGCCTGAGTGCTAGCTGTGGACCGTGATTCGTTCAGTTATCCTGAGGCGAAAATTGTTTTACGGCACACTCCGCCTTACTGCATTGGTACTTCATGCCAAAATTGAAAACGCCGAAATCTGTCACGGACTCATATATGCTTGTTTTAAGTAGCCTTTAGGTGAAAACGACCTTGTCGAACGTTATTTCATGTAACGCGCAACCGAAACCAGCGAGCGCGCACGAATCGAATTTGAGTTGTGTGATGGGGCGTTCTGCTGTGTTGTCGGTGCCGTCTTAGCTTTCGTTTGTGTAAGTCGTGTACATGGCTTAATGGGCCTTCGGCTAATGTTTGTTCGTATTGTTTCTCTTCTCAGAACTGTTGTTCGAACCCCTACTTCGGAGGAGCGTTGTCCCCTGGTGCGTCCGCGTTGCCCGAACGTTGGTCCGCGAAGTCACGGGCATCCAGAGTAGAGTCGGCTGGTCTGCATGTTACACTTTAAAATTCGGTATTGTAATAGCACGCAGTGCGTCGCCATTTTGTTTAACTACATACACTCCCTTCCGCTTCATTTCGGGTCTTCAAAAATGCGGACTTGCGCGTCTATGGACCGGGCTGGAGAAGTTGCCCAACCGGAGGCTGAGGCCAGCGGTCAGTGAACGCGAGAACAGTTCTGATTGGTGTTTTATTCACGGACCGGGGAAGCCTGATATATGTATATATATGGACAAAAGACGATGTCGGATTGACCATCGGTATCTGAGTTGAGTTAATACGCGTTTCTCGTTGATTCGTGATTTTTCTATTTAGTGAAATCGACTTTATTGCGTTCGATTGCGAACGTTAGACATTGTGTGTACTGTGACCTGTGATTGGCCCAATTAGACTATTACAATATGGCTGCCTTTGTGGTTGCTTGCTCGTTAACAGGCGGATTCTTAATCAGTGGATATCTGGATAGGGGATTATGTAAACCTCACATATCAGGTCACTAACATGATATTCTTTAGTTTTCGGAAGTGCACTATATTGTGGTTCTCGTGGCAATGTTTGAGATGCGTGGTTACTTGAAGATTGTGATTCCCTTTAATATGTGCACACAGTTGTCTTGCAGTTATCAGATTTGTTGAATAGGTTATGATGCACGGCTTCAGTCTTCCGGATGGACACCGAGAACGCATGTAAACTATCCGCTACATTTTTTACCGAAGGAAAACGGTGTTAGTGTGTGCCGTTTCCCACAGACTTCCAATAGACCATTCATGTTGATTACCCCACTTGTTCGTTCCCAGTGACTTCACTCTTCCACCTGTGTTTAAGCGGGTTCCAGCATACTGTATGGTTTGCCCTCACTCGTAACCTAGGAAAATTGCAGGGAACTTTTGTAGGCTTGCAATTGGGAAGTGCCCCTCAAATTCCTTTCTACGGCAGATCATCTAGTCCGCACTCCAGCATACGTTTTGCTGCCATGAAATATTTGCAACGGTGGTAGCAGCGAATGGCTAAATCAAACCTACAGGCATGCCGAATATAAGTGAAAAAACACCGCTCATTCGCTCGGATTTCGCAATATCTGTACTGGTTTATTTTACGTTCGCAGGTTTATAAGAAGCTTAGTCCTGATGATTCAACGACGGTTTAATCGCCAAAACTATAATCAGGTTTCGCTCATTAATTGTTTTTAAAATCAAGAAGCATGTCCTAATAAGTCGGCGACATCAGTCTACATAATGCACCAACATAAATTCTCCAAAATGATAAGAAAACGCAAATTTTCGTTATTTTTTGGATGATCCCTATGCCACTGGGCTGCCGCATATCCTCTGCTTACACCACTGAAAGATTAAAACAAAATACAACCACATTAACGGAATTCAACGATTTCGCAAACTGGAACACGCCACAAAATCATAATAAATTCAGTAACTCAAAAAAATTTTCTCCTTGCCGATTACAGAGAAATTTACGGTCTACCGATTACACACAGCCGACCATGGCGACTATTGATATCATCGTAATTTCGGTCACCGGGCAAATAATTTGTCTGAGTCCCGTACATTTACTATCTTGCCGACAATACAGGAAAACCCAGCGACCAGCCAGTGGTGGCGACGGCTGTGCCTGGCATCCCCTTCAAATGTCACCTCTTCCACATCCGTGACAGATCAGCAGGCTGCAACTTTCTAATTGACACCGGCGCTGAGGTAAGCGTAATTCCATTTACCGCAAACGACCACCAAAGTTGCCAGACTGTTTTCTCCTCACAAGCCGATAAAGGAACCCCGGCACAAAAGTACGGTTGGCGTTCGCTTACTCTTCACCTTGGACTATAAGTCAGTTCCGCTAGATTTTTCTGGCAGCAGATATTCAGACTGCAATTGTGAGTGCTAATTTTTTATCTCACTTTGGTCTCCTGGTTGATGTCCGGTATCACACGCTTTTGGACAGGCCACTCTTGTGCGTGGACAACTCACCGTACCACAAGATTGCCAGATGGCTTGTAGACATCCTCCACTCAATCCGTCAGATGTGTATTCCTCACTGTGTAAAAGATTCTTCCGATCTGGTACAAACGTTACAGAACTTATCAGTGAGTTCACATAAGATGTATTCTATCAACCTGGACTCTTTATCTACAAACGTCCCCCTCTGAGAAACAGTTGACTTTTTATGCGTTTTTATTTCCCATCAAAATTTGTCTTTGTCTTTCCCAGTTGATTATCAAGGAACTTATACTTTTATTTACAGGGAATATCCGTTTTGAATCCGGCGGATTGTCCTATAAACAAGTTGATGGTATAGCAATGAGTACCCCATTAGGCCCTGCACTTGCAGATATATTTTAGGAATGACTGCATTGAAACTATCTGATGCTATAGATAGTGCCAGCATCTATTAGCGGTATGTAGATGATATTTTGATTTTTACCACCAATATTCATTTTGATTCACTCTTAAACCACTTCAATTCCTTTCATCCTAATCTTTCTGTTTCCCATGAGGAGAAAACAAACAACGGCTTATCTTTTCTAGACATTTCAATTACCAGACGGCAGGATGGCTCATTACAACGCTCAGTGCACCGCGTAGCCACTTGGAGCGGTCAGTATTTGCAGTTCTCTTCTCCTGCGCCCATTACTTACAAAAGAGGCCTGGTACTAACCTCGTTTCATAGAGTCTGGGAGATATGCATCAATAACTGTTTACAAGGAGAAGAGGCGAAATTAAGAAAGGTACCGCTTGCAAACGGATATCCGGAGAAGTTCACCGATGTTCACAGCCAGAAGAGACTGGCAAAGACTGTCGTGAATACGGTTCCAAAGAAGCAGGTCTTTTTAAACCCAACCTTCAAAGGCGATCATACCACAACCGACGTGAGTAAAAAATTACAGTCTGCTCTAACTCGCACATTCCCCGCGACTGAATTGCGATTGCCACTCACAACAAGGAGTGTCACTCAACTCAACCGTAGTCGTGACCTACCGAAATGTTCCGTCTCACATGTAATCTATCAGTTCACTTGCAGTTGCGGTGACAACTACATCGGCAGAACAAATCGATGCCTGCGACAAAGAATGGCTGAACGTATACCTAAGTGGTTCATATACGTCATGACGCAAAGGACACTGGCAACATAACGACTGAGACGAAACCCGACCTCATCCATCACAAAGCACATCATGGAAACAGGTCACGTTGTTGACCCGGCCAACTCATTTCAAGTTTTGTTACGTAATAAGAAACCCAAATCGCTCGCTTTCTCCTAGGCGATGTCGATCAATACTCACTGCTCGGCTCTGTGTGTGCATGAACTGTTGACCCACGCAGTTTGTCGGCCCTGGAACTGACGGCAGTCTTTGTTTCATATGAACCCAATGCTGAATGTTTTTATTCTGTTGCTAACCGCATGTCCTATATATTCTGATGTTTTACGTTCGTGACCGAAATGTTAACATCTCCCGATGTACGTCTTCTATCGGTATTGGTAAAAAAGCAAATTAACCGACGCGAAGTCTACCGAAATCCATATGGTGGTACCCAAGCCCTCAAACTATTCGCAACAGACCCAGCAATACTCGCAGTTCATAAGTGCATCGTATCACCCACATTCTTTGATATACGACGCGACACATACCATTGTGACCAAAGGGAAGTCAGTGATCGCTTGTCCTAGACGCTAGGACGGAATTTGACCACATGCTTCAACTTGGTATCATCCACTCATCCGGGAGCACATGGTCTTCCTCGTTGCACGTAGTCCCTAAGAAAACACCGGGTGGTAGGTGACCATGCGGTGGTCTTCAAGCGCCCAACAATCCCGCCGTACCAGACCGTTATCCCATCTCCCCCATCTATGGCTTTCCTTCGACTCTACATTCTAAGTGCGTTTTCTCTGAAATCAATTTGGGACGTGCATACAACCGAATTCCCGTCACTGAAAGAGACATTTCTGAAACTACGATTACAAGTCCATTTGGCTTGCACGAGTTCCTTCGATTGCCCTTCGGTCTTCGAAATGCAGCTGAAGAATCTCAGTGTTTCATGGGTCGGGTTGGACCTGCTTTAGATTATGCCTTTGTTTGCCATGACGTTGTTTCGGCCGCCAGCCGTTCCCCCCGAATAACATGAAACACATCTCCGTGTTTTGCTACAGCGCTCAAATGAATATGAGATTCCCACCAATTTAACAAAATGCACTTATGGCGTCCCGTCCCTTGTGTTTCTTAGACACTCAATAGACGCAGCTGGCATCAAGCCCCTAGCCACAGAGTGCAAGCACTGCAGCAATATCTTGTTCCCGGTTCAACATTTCAGTGGAATTGTTAACTACTATCACAGCTTTAGTCCTCGCCGGTCCCAGTCTCTACAGCTAATAGGCGACTTGCTCCGTAGTTTTGAATCGGTGTAATTTTCAGTCCTCAGGCCTCACAAACGTTCAGCAACGTGAAGAAAACTCCCAAAAATGCAACCACCCTCGCTCAGTTCAATTCAGAGCCGACTGCTCATCTGATCCTTTCTACTGACGCGTCCAATCACGTTATCGGCGCAGCGCTCGAGCAGTGCATGGACGGTGAATTGTGGACGGTCTCATTTTATTCCCAGAAGCTACAACCAGCGCAAGATGATTACGGCACGTTCGATCGTGAGCTGCTTGCTATCTATTCGTCCACCAGACATTTTCGTCATTCGTTGAAGGGGGAGAACCTTACCGTATAAACGGACCATGAACTTTCAGTCTGCCTTCAACGCTGGTCAGGATAACTAGTTCCCCCGTGAAAATTTGACACCTCGAATTTATAACGCAATTCACAACGGATTTTTAACACATCGACGGTGAGAGCAGTGTGATGTCAGATGCTTTCTCAAGACCACGTGCTAACGCGGTTTCTGGCTCGCAAGACAATTCTCGAGAAAATCGCTGAAACTCAGGTGTCTGATTCCGCCTTTCATCCACTTGCGTTTCACCCTTTCACTGTGCCTGAATCCCCTCGCCTTGTGTGTGATACTTCCACGGGCAATCCTGTCACTTTCCCTACGTCGACCTATTTTTCTACATCTACAATCTTTTCACCACTTGGTCGTCCGCGCCATGCTCAAATTAATTGCTACCCGTTATAATTGGCCCAGTGTGAACAAAGATCAGCACCAGTGGTCCAAACCATGCGCTCATTGCCAGAACAGCAAGGTACACCGCCACAACGTTATCTCCTCTAGAAACTTCCTCACTCCGGACGTTCGCTTTTCGCACGTCCGAGTTGATCTGGCTGGCCCATTACCCCTGTCAAGCGGCAAAACGTTCCTGTTAACATGTGTCGAACGATTCACACGATGGCCTGTGGTTGCTCTTCTGAGGGATATTTCCTCCAACTCAGTCGCTAGAGCGTTCCTTGATCATTAGTTTGCCAATTTCGGCGTCCCACTGTTCGTCATTACAGACCGAGGTTCATAATTCTAGTCAACCATTTTCCGCGACTTATCTTGTTTGTCGAGTTGCGAACACATCAGGACGACTGCATACCATCCTGCTTCTAATGGGAGTAATGAACGCTTACGCTGACAGTTGAAAACATTGCTCATAGCACAGTCGATACAGTGTTGGACAGAGCGCTTACCACTCAGCATCAGATCCGTTCTCAAGGAAGATACACGATGTTCCACTGCTTAATTAGTCTACGGAAATACACATCGCCTGCCAGGTGTTCTTCTCGAGTAAGACACACGGGCTACAATAGATCCGACGAACTACACGCGCTGCCGCGAATCACGTATGGAGGAACTGCATGTCATCCTTGCCAGACAGCATTCCTGGCCTCAACAACTCAACAAGGACCTGATGCTTCGCACTCGTCTCTGGTTGTTGTGACGCAGTTCGGCGCTTACTTCGACCGCCTTACCACGGTTCGTTTAAATTGGTCTCACGAATGGATAAGGTTTCTACGATCGAAAGTTACGGAAAGCAAGTTACCGTGAGCACTGATCGTCTCAAACCGGCCTACGTCGACATGCACCGGGGACTTCCCTCTCGACTATTTAGCCCTGCAGCCGAAACACAGAGTGCTGAAGCATCCACCCCTTCCACTCCTCACACATCCAACCATATGACTGCAACTGACAAAAGAGCACCCTACCCCCACCCGTCTGGCGGAGAGATTCACACACCACCACCCTTCTCCTATCCGTATCCACTCCGTCCAACTACGCGTCCCGGTAGGCATGTAACTTTACAAGTCTGTTTTGGTTCATAACTCTCATGTCCCTCATTCTTACCTACCAGACGACTAGCGAGAATTCATCTTTCACAAATATACTGGAGGGAAGTATTCTAGAATTTTTCTCATTTTCCCTCCGCAACGATGCCCCACTTTTTGCGCAACAGCGCTTTTACGTCATCTTCTCACGTTGTACGAATTGATTAAAGTGAAATCGCAATATAATACAAAATTTCTACACACCGGTGTGCTTTTGTCCCCGATGCGTAGTCGCTTGACGAAACTACACTGATCTTTCACCCAAATTTTAGCTCCGCTCTACTCCGTGTATCCTCGCAGCCTTCGCCGCGTTTCATCAGTAAACGGTAACTCCGTAATATCCTTGTTTTCCGGAAGCTGGTATTGGGAATATTGTGGTGGTCATCCCAGACACCTGTGAACAACATCTGTGAGCCAAATTCTCTGGGTACCCTGTTACCATTCTTTTGCATCTGTCCACTTTGTTATCACCGACAGCATAGTGAGATACGCTTGCATTTACTTAGGCTACCCAGTAACCTGTTTTTATCATCACATATTCATCCAACTGTAATCGTCACTGTCATCGCTTCCAACACACCTCAATGATGATTCAGCGACCCAGTGATTAGTAAATCAACTCAAATCAAGGAACCCAAAGTACTGGGATGCAGAAGGTTTGCCTTGTTCGACGTCAGTTGGGCGTATGATGCCCCGATGAACAGTCACTGCTCTTGCAGATTACAATAACTACCGACAACAGAGTAAGACCACTAATTTGTTCAATCAAATAAGGGTCCAGCAATGCATTGAAACAATCCGTAGAAATGCAGATGACGACTACAAAAGTAAAGCCTCCACAAGGGTTAACAACCCTACAAGTAACCAACCATTGCTTAAGGACGGTGCCCGGGTGGTGATTTCAAAGCTGCGTGGGATGTTCTCGTTCGCCGTCAACATTCGCTACGCTAAAGTAAAGACGCATAGTAAAAAAGCTTATGAATTAAACCACCGCGTAGTCGCTGAAATTCAAGTGGATACAGATCAAACCATTCAAATCGAGACTCGCACGCGGCATGTATCAAGCCCGTGGCCAGTTTGTTAGTCGCGCGATGGACACACACAATAGCGAGTATGTCTTTCACCGGGCGGGTATACACGACCTGTTCAACGTGCTCAAGCAGTGGTCTTATATAAACCCCGCAAAACGCTTTCTATTGGAGAGAAGGTGCAACTCCTCACTCTAACGGCGGCAAGTCACTTTTAGCGGCCGTGTCTCAGTAATAAGCGAAGGATAAGTTAGACAACATCCAGATGCCTACGTCTATCTCCAGATCGACTTTCGTGATGTCTACTGTGCTGACAGCACCATGAATCAAGAAGCCGTTGTCAGAATCCTCACCGATTGCCAGGTGTGCACATTCACTGTCGATTACTGGGAGGCTTACATCGCCCGAACAGCCGTTACTCACGTCAACATCAGTCTGTAGTGAATTGGGGTCAATGACAAACCAGGTTTTAAGATCACCGACTAGCAGAAATATATCAAGGTGGTCGTAAAATACCATCAGAAGCCAGTATAGATAGGTGGAGGAGAAGAAGAGCGACAGAACGAGCCGTTGTCCAACGAAATCGGACCAACGGGCAAAGAATGGCTGGCAGAAAACCCCCGATAGACGGCGCCGGTCACGCACATAAACCGGGCAAAAGTGCGCAGGATGCGTGAGCGTGAACCTGGGGGTGTTGTGGTCCGGAATGATGACTCATAAACGCGAGTGCGCGCGTGGCATGATAACTAGCGTATTGGACCATATGGATTGTGCAACCCGGTGAAGAGTGCAGACCAGTATACCGGAGAATTCCATTCAAGGTGATTCCAAAGGTGGAAAGATGGTTGAAGGAGATGCTGGATAAGGGGAGCATTCAAAGGACAGGCAGCCCATGTTCGTCACCGGTCGTGTTCACCAGGAAGGTAGATGGAACCTATCGAATCTGTGTCGACTGCAGAGAGCTGAACCAAGTGACGATCAAAAACGTGTTGCAGATGCCTCAGATGAAAGAGATCTTTGCACACCTGCACGAGGCTAGAGTATTATCTCTTATTGCTTTGCGTTCCGGTTACTGGCAACTACCAATGGTACGAAAGGACAGAGCGAAGGCTGTGTTCTGCATGAACGGACAGCAGTACGAGTTCTTTAGGATGCCGTTTTGTCTGTGCAATGCCCCAGCGACCTTCAGACGTCTCCTGCTTCGCATTCGGGAGGGTCAGGAAGGAGTACATGTATGCGGAGACATCGTTGTATTCTTTAATACAGTGTCAGAGCAGGTGGACAGGCTGCGAGTAGCGTTGCAACGAATCGATAGAGCCGGCCTAAAACTGAGTAGTAAAAAGTGTCAGATAGGCAGCAGTTCAATCGTTTGCTTGGGACACACGGTTCGTAATGGAAAAATCCAACCACTGCCAGATAAATTGCTAGCCATCGAGAACTTCATAACACCAAAGTCGGAGCGGCAACTGAGGTGTTCCCTTATAATGGTCGGTTAAGATTCAAAATTTGTGCTGGGATTCTCTCAGAAAGCATATCCGCTGTTTTAACTGCTGAGGAAGGACAGGAAATTTGTATGGACTAAGTGATTGGAAGTGGCATTCACTGAACTCAAACAGGAGGCTACTAGCATGCGGCGGTGCCTGGCGATCTCCAAACCGAATGAGTTATTAACGGTGTCAGTTGATGCGAGTGATATCCGAATCGAGGCAGTTCTTTCACAACCTTCAGGGACAACTGAGTATGGCAGTCGAGCACTGATGGAAGCAGAGGGAAAATATTCCGCTACAGAGATAGAATGCCTAGCTATTTTCTGGGCGCTGGAGAAGTGGGGGACTTATCTAATAGCGACTACCTTTCATGTCGAGACCAACCACTAACCCCTGATCTGGCTAAAGACGGCTAAGGACTCAAGTGGGCGACTGGCGCGTTGGTCACTTCGATTACAGGAGTTCCACTTTACCATCGGAAATGTCAACGGCAAGAACAATGAGGTGCCCAGTGCATTGTCGTGACCGATACAGCAAAGTGGGCTGCCAACTGAATCCATAATCGTGAACCCAGTATTGGTTGCCGATGAAGATATCTCGGCCACTCAGGAGCAAGACCCTCAAGTAAGCGAAATATGTGACCATCTACTGGCAGGGATCAAACTCGAGAAGTTGACTTCAAGAATGAACGAATTGTTACAGATCTGGGACCGGCTATACATAGAGAACGGCCAACTAGCCGTCGATGTGAGGGTGCGGAGGGGACTTTGACCCCGAAGATTGCCATTTATTCCAGTAGACCAGAAGGAAGGTGTGATTTGACTGACACACACAGGTGTTCACATGAGGGCGAGAACGCCTGTACAACCTACTGCGGAGGAGGGTATTTCGGCCCAAAACGCGGAAATATGTGACTGATTTCATTTCAGCCTGCCCCAATTGCTATCAGAACCGAAAGACAATGACGGCACCGCCACCCGTGCAATCAATCGTAACAGAGGAAGCCGCCCACACCTAGGGTATATACATTTTTGGTCCGCTCGCAATAAGTTCGAATGGGAATCGCCAAATATTTGTCATGACTGACACGATGGGTGGAAGCCATTTCAACGACATATCACAAGAGCGAAACGATGACACACGCTTTCATGAACAACAACCTGGCTCGCTTTGGAGTACCGTACTGAGTTATCACGTACCAGGGCCCGTGTTTTGAAGGCCAGCAATTTCAGGAAATGCTGAGGAATCGGGAAATTCAGCGCTTGAGAACATCGTCACACCACTCACGGACGAACGGATTGACGGAGTGGTTCAATCGTACAATAAAGGACTGGCTCAATAGTAGAGACAATAACTGGAAAGATGGGCTAACGGATATTCTGTTCAGGTATCGCACGACGAAGCATGCAACGACTAAGAGCCCCCATTTGAACTGACACACGGGTAGGAGCCAAGGATTCTCTTGGATGTCTGCGTGTCCGGAAACAGAGAGGAACAAATATTGCCGCAAGAAGGACAACAACTAAAACATTGTGCTGTTGAACGGACAACAGAAAAGAAACGCCGGAATAAGCGAAGATATAACGTGAGGTACAACACATGAATGACTCTCGTTCAGGATTGGAAACCAGGTGGAAGTAAGAGACCACTATTGAATCGTTCGCTAACGATTCAAGTTCACACCGAGTTACGCGTAATCCTTTGATCCGAATAATGCCTTTCAGTATTCAACAACAGAGGTAATCTATCCTCGAAACGGTAAACGAGAAGGCGCTTGTAATGACTGGATTTACTACGGTACTAATTGAATAAATGTACAAGAAAATTAAGTCTCTCACCTCGGATGTGAAACTCCTCAGAAATCAATAAAGAAAGTGCCTGCACAACAAATCGACAACCAGGCACCGATCAACAATGGTGGACGATAAAACGGGTTGGGTCCGCTCAAACAAATGGTAATTGGTTGGGTCAGAGCAAAACGACTGTTCGTGCACCGAGAAACGACGGAAATCATAAATTACTCAAAGAAAATACGGAAGAAACATGTCTAATTTCAGCATTTAGAAGTTTACATGGCTCGGACTGAATAAGGGTAAAGGAATCGGTCAAAGTAGATTTTGTAAGAACAAGGATGAGTAATGTAGTTTATTTGGCGAAAAGAACAAAGAGTAGGGCAACCTTTCAACATCAAGCAAACCTCAGCAACCTCAAAATAACGCAACAAACCTTGACAAAATGAACACCGGTCCCCGAAAACAGGCTGGTTTTCCAAACTCAAGGTGGCAATACGAACGGGAGGGTCCACACCTACTGCTTTATTCCTAGTGACTTGTTGTTACTCTGCAGACGCTTCTAAAAAACAAGGTGATCTGATGTCCCGTCTTACATTACCACCTGAAGTTCTTACCGACACTTGGCGTACATGTTTGTCGTCACCAGGGGATACCTCGATGATTAAACCGTAGGGCCAAACACATCTGGAGGCTCTTTCGTGAAGGAAAACTACATCGCCTACTTGAAGATCACGCGAAGCTTTCAGCCACTTATGTGTAGCCTGCAGCTGGTGTAGGTATTCACGCCGCCATCGTTTCCAAAAAACCCTAGATAAGGGCTTTGCTTGTCTCCAGCCCCTCGCGTAACGTTCGCACAACGTAACCTCATCTATACTTAGGCCTATATTCGAGCGCAGCAACTACAAATCACTAGGAAAAATTACCTGGGGACTATATGGATCATCATAAACAGGCACGAGTGGCCTACCGTTCACGATTCGTCCAACTTTCACCATGTAGGTGGTAAGTGACTCTCCATTTATTACCTGCTGTTGTGTTACCGTCGACAGAACTCGTCTCACTGGTCGGATCATTCTCTCCCAAGCCCCACCACGATGACATGCACCCGGAGGATTAAAATACCAATCAATTCCCTGATTTAATAGCCTATCTGTCAACACACTGGTCCAGTTGTTGCAACCTTCGTTTTAGCTCCAAGTGTGCTCCAACAAAGTTGGAACCGTTGTCACTGCAAATGGCGCCCGGCTTGCCCCGCCTTCCCAAAAATCGCACCAGAGCCATGAGAAAAGAGTCCGTAGACATGGAATTGTCCACTTCGATGTGAATGGCACGAGTCAGCAAACACTTAAATATGCGGTCATAACGTTTGAGCTCGCTCCTTCCTATACGCACCTTGAATGGGCCGAAATAATCCACCCCACAGTATCTGAATGGGTAACCGTCGGTCGACGCTCTCATCGACGGAATTGGCGCCTTCGTTTGAGTGCACTGCTTAGCATAAACCCTTTTACAGTGACGACACTCACTTACCACTCGTTTATCGGCCGCGATACCTTTTAAAATCCAAAACCGCCTTCTGATGCTGGCGAGTACATAGAAGGCATTCATATGCCCTGCGGACCCGTGATAGTGGCGTATCAAAGGACTTGTGGCGGCACTGTGACTAGGGATAATCACCAGCGCCACACCGTTTCCATTTTCTGATCGGATTTTCCCGCCAAGATGCAGTGCTCCGTCTATCAACGCTGGCAGCAATCTTCCAAGTCTACCAACCTCACGAGGATTTACGGTGGACGATCTCAGCACCCCGAGTTCTTTGGAGAACTCGCGCCCTTGCACAAGCTTTGCTGGTTTGAGACAAAAGGCCTTGATTTCGCACGTACGAAGGGTTCCTACTCTGATTGACGCACTTTGTCCAGCGGATATCATCACGGACACAAAGTTAACGTAACGTGATAACCAAGCAATGGGCCGCAGTAACTTAGTCCTACTAGAGTACCTTGGCACCAGCTGGCCCAGTATAAAATTAAGGTCCGATTTCGTGGTAATTCAATGAGCGCGCCTAATTTTGGAGTCTTCCATTAACAAGCACAAGGTTGGCATTTTCGGCCATTGTTCTTCTGAGTTTAACAGAAAGCTGGGACCCCGTGACTAGAGGTCCATCTCCTTGGTCAAGGCTTGTGACACTCCCCCAAACACCACAGAGACCGGATTTAATTCTGAAGGCACACGCCTCCACTGTGAGACAGAAGTATGGTCGTGGATGAATCCTACACGATTGGCAACGAAAGTTGCTAAACGCAATGAGGTGTTCTGTAGGTATAGCAACAATATTATAGAATCTGTCAATGGTAAAACGTTACGTGTTGGAGTCAACCCACGAATAAGGAAGTTTACTGACTTGGACGATAGAACGGCTGCCTTTATCTCCTTGTTGTTGTGCAATAACCATCTATCTTGTCTCCACGACAAACCTATCGCAAAGTGACCATACCTGAGTATTACGCTGCTATCAGTCATATTCAATGCTCGCTTGTCCTCCACAGAAGGCTCTTTGTTCTCCGATATGCATCCATCAATGTAATCCAATTCATACATCCTTCGGATTGGACCATCTAACGATACCGGACTTATTCCGATTGGCTTTACACAGTGTTCATTCCGGGCTTCTGTGCGACATGGACCTCGAAGGCTCCAACCGAAAATGGTCTTACTCGCATAAGGCTCATTGATGCTGCCCAGTCTCTGCTCAAGCATCCAGTGTGCTTTAGGGATATCGCATCCTATCAAAATTCTCACGCCAGTTCTAGTAAAACTCTTAAAGGAAACATCTTTTAGATGATTCCATCTATTTACTTCTGACTGGTAGACAACGTGGCAGCTGTTTTACTGTATAAACTGAATCAGCTGTGATGGAGTGCTCCTGATCCAACGATTGAAACTCAATCGATACCTTATTGCATGATGTTGCAGAAGTTCCGTGTAGAGTACGGAACATTATCTGGCAGGGCTGTCCCTGCAAACCAATTGTCTTTGCAATAGACTCATCGAGCAATGTAGTGTCAGACCCGTTATCCAGAAAGGCGTAATCTGTGGCTGACGCTTTCGGGCCAACCAACCTGATTGGAACGAATCCTAGACACACGCCGTTTGCATTGGACATGGCAACGCACAAGGATGACTTTGTCGTCCCCTTCTTATCCTGTTCGGGCTTATCCTCATGGACCAACGTATGATGGCGTCGACCACAACCCGGTACCGCACATCGTATATGTACTCTACAGGACTTGGCCACATGGTTCGCTTTTACGCAAACAAAACAGCGTCCGGTGTTCTTCAGCATTGCTTTGCGTTGCTCCAAAGACTGACCGCTGAACCAACCGCAATCGGGTATATCGTGATTGCCCTTACAAACCGGACACTTCAAGTTGACCTTCTCGTAAGGCACACCTACTTTGACGTTGCACCTAGAGTATCTGATTCCAGAATGTCCAGAGGATGGTGGGTTACTCGTCCTGCTTTCTAAGCGAGTAGCCAACTGACCATACTGACTAGCACTGACTGCCACTCTTTTATCCACAAAACGTAGCAAATCGCCAAAATTAGGTTCCCTTCCGCACTCAGTTATACCCTCGACAAATTCTGCCCAACCTTCCTGCAGATGATGAGGCAATCGCTCAACTGTTTTAATGAGGTTTGTTGTACAGTTTAGCTCTGCACCGTAATCTAGCTGCATCAACATCGCTTGACAGCCTATCATTTGGCTGGCTAGTCCACGCGAGCCATCGACGTCGCCAGCGACTAATCCAGGACCCATGAAAACCTCCTCACTTACCGATTGCATAATATCATGTCAGGGGTTAAACTGCTGGAGCAAAATCCTCATAGCCTCTGTAAAACGCACCTCCTCCGGCAAGAATGCACAGTGCTTAATTGTCTCTTCCGCCCTACCACGACAATAATGCAACAAGTACGATAGCTTCGATCCTTCATCAACTAACTTGTCTACCACATTACCTTCAAAATTTCTGAGAAAGATAAAGAAGATCTTCGGGGACCCAACGAAACTATCCACATCAATTTTCGGAAGACTAGCTCCAAGAACCAAAGGTCTGAGAACCCGCTCTAACGACTCGACAGGGTCGAAACAAAAGGGGTTTGTTTCGGAAACCCCCCGATTGACCAGGGTGGCATGGTGTGATAAACTTAGTACCGACTGTCGGAACGGGCTCAGATTTCGCGGCCCCACGCCGTCTTTTGTGGAGTTTGAGAAGTCTACGTCTCACTTCTAGCTCCTCTGCCTTTAAGGTTAGCTCTTTCTCTAACAGATCATTAGAAACTTCATTAGAAACACTCATCAGAGCACGATTAAGTAGAACGGGCAAAACAGCACTGGATTTGGACACTCTCTCCATCTTCTCCGGTAGGGTTACCACCGCCCCTATCGCTATCCCTGTGCCAAATCCCTGCTTAGTTCTAAAGGCCCCAAACAAACAACAAGCATGCTCAGCAGCACTTGGTTCAGGTGGGATCATATCATTAAGAAAGATTCTAGAATTACCTAAAACATTTGGCATGAAAGGATAATTCGTAAACTTCAAAGAATTAAGATTAATAGGAAGGGGAACATCACCGTAGTTATGGGTATCCAAATGATTCTCGTCCAACAGGCGGACTGGTTCATGGAACATTGTAACAATCTTGATTGGTGAAGAAGTGCTTGATCGTCCGGTGGCAAAACGCTGGTCCGGGATGGCAAAATCAACCTCGATAACGCCATGAATTTTAGGACCGGTGGAACCTTCCAAAGTGTCCGACTTCGTCATTCTTGCAGAATGCCTGAATTCTATGACGGGATAGCTTTCTTATTCTTCTTTGTCAGAGTGCAAACATCTCGGTCAGATGGTGAGGGATTCGAGTACTATTGAATCGTTCGCTAACGATCCAAGTTCACACCGAGTTACGCGTAATCCTTTGATCCGAATAATGCCTCTCAGTATTCAACAACAAAGATAATCTATCCTCGAAACGGTAAACGAGAAGGCGCTCGTAATAACTGGATATAATACGGTACTAACTGAATAAATGTACGAGAAAATTAAGTCTCTCACCTCAAATGTGAAAATCCTCAGAAACCAAAGAAAGAAAGTGCCTGTGTAGCGGCCTGGAGATTTCACTAGCCTGCCTGCGGTGTGGTGTGTAAAATAGTTCCAAAACTCATAGTTTGCATAGTGTACCTAGGCTATTAAGAAAGTTCACATGATGCATGTTGTCCGATTGTTTGTCTACATGTCATGTGACCATGGCACGAACCCGAAGGACACACGTGTCACATTCTTCCGGTTTGCTCGCTCGTTGACGGCCGGTCTCTAGCCTCTCAAGCTATTTTGCGTGTCGGTGCCTTTTATAGCGCTATCAGAGACCACCTGTACATTTCGTCGAATAAAGATCTGGTTTCTCTCTTCAACGGTCTTTTGCTTTTCGCGTCCGATAATTGCATACCTGGGGAAAACGCGACTTAGTGCGACGAGCACTAAA
>QNGE01003038.1:57919-69536 GCA_008508345.1 Paragonimus westermani | reverse complement strand
ACGAAAGGACAGAGCGAAGGCTGTGTTCTGCATGAACGGACAGCAGTACGAGTTCTTTAGGATGCCGTTTTGTCTGTGCAATGCCCCAGCGACCTTCAGACGTCTCCTGCTTCGCATTCGGGAGGGTCAGGAAGGAGTACATGTATGCGGAGACATCGTTGTATTCTTTAATACAGTGTCAGAGCAGGTGGACAGGCTGCGAGTAGCGTTGCAACGAATCGATAGAGCCGGCCTAAAACTGAGTAGTAAAAAGTGTCAGATAGGCAGCAGTTCAATCGTTTGCTTGGGACACACGGTTCGTAATGGAAAAATCCAACCACTGCCAGATAAATTGCTAGCCATCGAGAACTTCATAACACCAAAGTCGGAGCGGCAACTGAGGTGTTCCCTTATAATGGTCGGTTAAGATTCAAAATTTGTGCTGGGATTCTCTCAGAAAGCATATCCGCTGTTTTAACTGCTGAGGAAGGACAGGAAATTTGTATGGACTAAGTGATTGGAAGTGGCATTCACTGAACTCAAACAGGAGGCTACTAGCATGCGGCGGTGCCTGGCGATCTCCAAACCGAATGAGTTATTAACGGTGTCAGTTGATGCGAGTGATATCCGAATCGAGGCAGTTCTTTCACAACCTTCAGGGACAACTGAGTATGGCAGTCGAGCACTGATGGAAGCAGAGGGAAAATATTCCGCTACAGAGATAGAATGCCTAGCTATTTTCTGGGCGCTGGAGAAGTGGGGGACTTATCTAATAGCGACTACCTTTCATGTCGAGACCAACCACTAACCCCTGATCTGGCTAAAGACGGCTAAGGACTCAAGTGGGCGACTGGCGCGTTGGTCACTTCGATTACAGGAGTTCCACTTTACCATCGGAAATGTCAACGGCAAGAACAATGAGGTGCCCAGTGCATTGTCGTGACCGATACAGCAAAGTGGGCTGCCAACTGAATCCATAATCGTGAACCCAGTATTGGTTGCCGATGAAGATATCTCGGCCACTCAGGAGCAAGACCCTCAAGTAAGCGAAATATGTGACCATCTACTGGCAGGGATCAAACTCGAGAAGTTGACTTCAAGAATGAACGAATTGTTACAGATCTGGGACCGGCTATACATAGAGAACGGCCAACTAGCCGTCGATGTGAGGGTGCGGAGGGGACTTTGACCCCGAAGATTGCCATTTATTCCAGTAGACCAGAAGGAAGGTGTGATTTGACTGACACACACAGGTGTTCACATGAGGGCGAGAACGCCTGTACAACCTACTGCGGAGGAGGGTATTTCGGCCCAAAACGCGGAAATATGTGACTGATTTCATTTCAGCCTGCCCCAATTGCTATCAGAACCGAAAGACAATGACGGCACCGCCACCCGTGCAATCAATCGTAACAGAGGAAGCCGCCCACACCTAGGGTATATACATTTTTGGTCCGCTCGCAATAAGTTCGAATGGGAATCGCCAAATATTTGTCATGACTGACACGATGGGTGGAAGCCATTTCAACGACATATCACAAGAGCGAAACGATGACACACGCTTTCATGAACAACAACCTGGCTCGCTTTGGAGTACCGTACTGAGTTATCACGTACCAGGGCCCGTGTTTTGAAGGCCAGCAATTTCAGGAAATGCTGAGGAATCGGGAAATTCAGCGCTTGAGAACATCGTCACACCACTCACGGACGAACGGATTGACGGAGTGGTTCAATCGTACAATAAAGGACTGGCTCAATAGTAGAGACAATAACTGGAAAGATGGGCTAACGGATATTCTGTTCAGGTATCGCACGACGAAGCATGCAACGACTAAGAGCCCCCATTTGAACTGACACACGGGTAGGAGCCAAGGATTCTCTTGGATGTCTGCGTGTCCGGAAACAGAGAGGAACAAATATTGCCGCAAGAAGGACAACAACTAAAACATTGTGCTGTTGAACGGACAACAGAAAAGAAACGCCGGAATAAGCGAAGATATAACGTGAGGTACAACACATGAATGACTCTCGTTCAGGATTGGAAACCAGGTGGAAGTAAGAGACCACTATTGAATCGTTCGCTAACGATTCAAGTTCACACCGAGTTACGCGTAATCCTTTGATCCGAATAATGCCTTTCAGTATTCAACAACAGAGGTAATCTATCCTCGAAACGGTAAACGAGAAGGCGCTTGTAATGACTGGATTTACTACGGTACTAATTGAATAAATGTACAAGAAAATTAAGTCTCTCACCTCGGATGTGAAACTCCTCAGAAATCAATAAAGAAAGTGCCTGCACAACAAATCGACAACCAGGCACCGATCAACAATGGTGGACGATAAAACGGGTTGGGTCCGCTCAAACAAATGGTAATTGGTTGGGTCAGAGCAAAACGACTGTTCGTGCACCGAGAAACGACGGAAATCATAAATTACTCAAAGAAAATACGGAAGAAACATGTCTAATTTCAGCATTTAGAAGTTTACATGGCTCGGACTGAATAAGGGTAAAGGAATCGGTCAAAGTAGATTTTGTAAGAACAAGGATGAGTAATGTAGTTTATTTGGCGAAAAGAACAAAGAGTAGGGCAACCTTTCAACATCAAGCAAACCTCAGCAACCTCAAAATAACGCAACCAACCATGACAAAATCAACCACTTAAGCCGACCAGAAACTTCCAGACCCGGCGCAGAGGCTAGTGTAGATAGATAGAGGAGAAGAAGAGCGACAGAACGAGCCGTTGTCCAACGAAATCGGACCAACGGGCAAAGAATGGCTGGCAGAAAACCCCCGATAGACGGCGCCGGTCACGCACATAAACCGGGCAAAAGTGCGCAGGATGCGTGAGCGTGAACCTGGGGGTGTTGTGGTCCGGAATGATGACTCATAAACGCGAGTGCGCGCGTGGCATGATAACTAGCGTATTAGACAACGTAGACTGTGCTATATTAGTTACCTTATCGCAATAATAATAACTTGAATTTCGTTGATGTGAATAGGATTGAAAAAATGCGTATCGCTAGCCCTTAAGGAGAACCCACAGAAACTGAGAATGGAGACAGATGGTCCGATCCGGTTTCAACCCTGAAAGTTCTATCATCCAGAAGAGAGGCAATCCAACAAAAAATCTCTCCTTAGATACCATAAGATTCCAGTTTGCGTCTGAGAGGGTCACGTGAGACATGGTCGAAAGCCTGGGCAAAATCAAGGCATGCGGCATCTCATATTGGGCCGTTGTTTTGTGACCCTATTAAACTATCTGCGAAGGTTAGCATATTTGTTATGCTAGATCGATCAAAAAGAAAGCCATGGTGGGTAAAAAAGAAACGATTGGTTGATAGGCAGTGTCCGAGGATGACGTGCTTTAGTGAGCATTCCATTGGCTTGCATGAAACGCTAGTAGGTCTTACTGACCGATAACTAGCCGGGAAGTGCCGATCACCCGATTTGATTTCAGCGATTTCAGCGATTTGTACACGGGTTCGAGGCTGGGGGCCCAATCTACCCGGATCCAGTCAGTTTGTTCGTTTCGATGTCCGGCGGTTTTCTGTTGACCTGAAAGGCAGTCATTGAAAACGGGGTGTAGCACTGCTCTTGGGGGTTACAGAAAGTACCAAGAACAGAGTAAAATAATAATCTAGCAAAACAGGATAAATTATTAATTTAACGGTTTATTAAGTAGGTGGGAATCCAATAACACTTTGAGACGGTCTTTAGAAGAGCAGCTAACAATCTCTAGTGGTAGGTCGTTCCAGTAGTTGATAACCCTATAAGAGAAGAACTGTTGTCTTAGGAAGGTCCGAGGTCGAAGCTTATAGAGCTTCTTGTCGTGGCCTCTTCGACTGTTATCACTTACTAGGGTAAAGAATTGTTGCACAAGTCCTGTGCTAAAGAGAAAATGTGTAAGAATTAAGTCGCCGCGGAGTCTACGAAACTCAAGTGGATAAAGATCGAGAATTTCAAGGCGAGACTCGTAGGATAGATGCCGCAAGCCAGTGACCATTTTGGTGGCCACTCGCTGGACACGTTCAATGGCGAGTATGTCCTTCTTCAAACCGGTGTAGACGACTTGATTGGCATACTCGAGCAATGGTCTTATGTAGACTCTGTAAAGCGTGTGAAAGGCGCGCTTGTCAATCCGGGGGAAGGTTCGTTTGATCATCCCGAGAGTCATGAGACCCCTTTTTGCGGCCAGCTGGTGATGATAAGAGAAGGACAACCCAGACGATAGCCAGATCCCTAGGTCTTTTTTGAGGTCTACTTTCGTGATACCTACTACACTTTGTGCACCATGTATCACGAATAGGTTCCCAGAGTCTCCTCCGAGTGACATGTGCGCACACTTACTGTCGTTTAGAGGGAGACTCCAATCTTCTGACCAGCACTTAATACGATCAAGGTCAATCTGTAATGCATTGGGGTCACAGGCGTTCCAGATTTTTAAGTCGTCGGCATAAAGGAGAGCGTTGCCGGAGATCAACTCGGGGAGATCATTGATGTAAATAAGAAACAACAATGGACCAAGTACCGATCCTTGAGGGACTCCCACAGAGACTGGGGATGGAGACGAAAGGCCTGAACCGGTTTTTATTCTGAAAGCCCTGTTACCAAGAAAGGAGGTTATCCAGCGGAGAACTTCTCCTTGGATCCCATAGGCTTCTAGTTTATGCAACAGAGGACCGTGTTGGACACGGTCGAAGGCTTTTTCAAAGTCGAGATGTGACCATTGTCTTTGGTCTCTGTTAGGCTATCCATGAAGAATAACCTATTAGTTATGCATGACCGATCGGGAAGAAAGCCATGCTGGGTCGAAGAGGAAACGTTATTTGAGAAGAAATGCTTAAAGATGGTGCGGTTTAACAGCCGCTCCATTATCTTGCATGGGATGCTGTTAAGGCTGATCGGTCGATAACTAGCAGGAGAGTGACGATTGCCTGTTTTAAATACAGGTGAGACATTGGCCTCTTTCCGTGACTTCTTTCCATGAACTCGCCAAATGACTAAAACAAACACTCGAAGATTCACGAGCAGTCAAGTCATTAAAGTCATCATTTTTCTAAACACTGAGCGGCACCTCTGACAAATGCTCAGGCATTTGAGTACTTCCCGTTTCTTTGCCGAGTAACCGCTGAAATCACCAGTTATAAGTAAATTTCAGCGCGCCCAGTTATGGTGAGTCCAGTTCTTTGATTGCACCCAAATTTTTCCTAACGCGTGCGCAAACAGTTGTGTTTTCCCGTTCGTGTTCCCATCCAATATGAAAACTCTGTGAGTGCCTTGTTCTAAAATTGTTCTGTCTACCGGCACAACCGCGTGACAACTGCCCAATGTAAGAAAATTACTGTCAGCAAGTTGACTGTCCCTCGCTAAATATCACTGCACTAGTGTTCAGTTCTTACAGTTGTACCTTCTTCTCTGTTCTATTTATCTAAAAGCGGCATTTTTCAACAAGGCAACTCTGCCTGATAAGAGGACATTTCTGTCAATTGTCTATCAGGCTTCCGAACGTAGTCAGCATGCAGCTGAGTGACATCACACTTACCTGATCTATAGAAATCCATTACGAAACCTAAGGGAGACAGGTGTTAATTGGGCTGCATCACCTAGAAAAAGCCGATTGCAGCAACTTTTCCATTATGTGAGGTATAAGAACCTTTTGCAGTACCTTCTCAATGGAACTTCCGCTGCGTAACCTCAACTAAAAGATGTCATTGTAGACAGCACATACGTTGCTCTCCTCTACCTGTTTGCAAATTCCCGCTGAAGCAGTTAAATCTGTTGATTAACTGGTGGGGTGTTTTGAACCACTCAGTCATCTGAGTGCGCCACGTCCTAGGCAAAACAAGCCCGTCCCGATGGAACGTTTACCTAAGAATTAGATCATGCCAGCATGGCAGAAGTCACCGGCTTGTGGATCTGTTTGACCAGAATCGGTTCAGGCCATTTACAGGGCTGCCGAACTAATGACTAGCCAGGGCCACTCGAGCAACAGCCAAACGCCAACTCTTGCCGTTACCACGTTCATTCTGTTAATCGAGCTTAAAATTACACCAACTCTTGAATGTACTTATCACCAGACCGAGGTAACTCCAAATTTTGACTTTCAGTGGCGAACACTGTCTTCAGCACCACCCACTCTTTTTGTCCAACTTCCATGCTACATTGAAATTGTAGCGGATTTGTGTCCTTCTGGTTGCGAAATACGGGACACTAAGCCCTCGCAGCCCATAGTTTCGTGCTACTACTACCATCCCCTTGGCCACTTATTCAGGCCCCCCACGAACAAACCGTCGGGTGCTGCTATGATTCGTACCAACTTTCTCCGGTGCTTCGACCTTCTAACTGAAACAAGGTACTCCAATCTAATTCACTTCATAACCTGTCTAGGTGGACCAGCAACCACGGAGGTATTTTTCTATACCACTTATATGGAGCCAACCAGTATCGCCTTGTCAAATTAAGGATCTTTTCGTTGGGTTCCCACAACTCTCTTACACACCGAGCGACATCACGCCAGTGAAAACCAACGTCATGTTTTACACCAGCGCCACCGGAACCCCTGTATTAACACAACCTCATCGACTGGTTGTCGACAAACTAAGGCTCGTTATGGCACAATTCGGCCACATGTTCGAACTTGGAGTAATAAATTTCTTAGAAAATCCGTGAACCTCACCGCTATAGTTGGTCATAAAACTTCAGGTGCCTAGTATCCCTGTGGGGCCTAACGCGGCCCCAACAGGGATGGCTTCTTAGTCATCCCTGATCAGAACTCTATCTCGCAGAATCAGGAATCGGTTACTTTCTCTAATAAGAAAGACATCAATTCGAGTAATGTACGTTCATATACAGCCCAAGACAAACAGGTTAGCTCCCCAAGGTGCATTCACGAGTTTACTTGGTTAGCTATCAGTGGTTTGGACAGAGCACTGCCAGAGGTTTGAAATCGATATTCTTTGGCTACAGCGACTAAAACTCAACACTACACTAATGCAACATCTAGTGTATGACATGCGTTCGACATTCGTTCGTAACTTAGCGCAAGGGACAGCTTAACAAACAAGGAGTTTACTCTGTGGACTTTAAAAGCCCATAAAGAGCTCCGTTCTAATCAGTCTGCGGCGGAATATTTTTAAATTAGGAACAGAACTTCTCTACGTAATCCGTGCCAGCGTGAAAACAAATCAACTTAAACAGAGCTGAGAAGCTTTTTTATCCCATTGAATGCTGTCCATTCGCAGACTCAGCTCATCTGAGGATGAAAATGGGCTTGATAACATCTAAATGAAGATGGTCATTATTGCGTGACATTACCTCATACTCTTTGAAACAGCCCCAGCTGTTATTTGCATTGTTAGGGGTATTGGCCAATATTTTGAAGTTTGTTAGTAAATTTGGCAGGATTGAACTCGTGTAGGGTGATACTAAAAACACGCAAACAAATTGGAGAGCAGCCTTACAGTCCGAATATATATTTGTCTGAATATATGGGTTGGTATTTATGAGACGTCCTGTATTATCTTGGAGATCGTTGTCCTTGACCTGGTTATCGTTGGAAGGATTATCTCCCTCAAGCAAGCTGCACTATTCATCTCCAACCTTCCCCCCGTTACTGCTACCATTTCACTTAGTGTCAGTCAGCCTGAGCTATGTACAATATTAAATGTCAAAACCAGACACATTTCTATGAAATTTTTTCTTGAGTAACTTACAAAGTCTATCATTCCCAGGTCCATGGACAATCGTTTTGGCCCGAGCCAACCAACGATCATTTGTTTAAGTGAACCCAATTCCGCCTCATCGGCCTCCACTACTGAGCCGTACCTCGTCGTCCGCTTCGTTGTACTGGTGCATTCTTCGTTCAGTTTTCGAGCATTTCTCACATTCGAGGTGCGACGCTTGATTGTCCTGGATACTTATGCAATTAGTAACTTACCAGATCCAGTTTCCCACGAGCGCTTTTAGTTGACCGTTTTGAGGATGAATTATCTTTCTTGCCTTGTAATATGGAGAAAAGCATTTATTGGATCACCAGACCTCGGGTCACTTAGTGTTTGATTGTGCTGTCAACGAACTGCTAAACAATCGAGACCTGATAGCGTTTACTTGCCACATCTTTTTCTCGCATGATTGTTCCATCCCTGCTCCCCATTACGGAAGCATTCTTTACATGTACTCTTGGCTATCCACGCTTTATCACTCTACCAATACATGGCCTTTTTGATTTGACCGTGTTCGCGTGAATCATCAGCTTCAGACCGTATATCTTTGGTGTATTCGAAGTTTCTTGTTGCTCCTTTTCCTAGTTGTCGCCATTTTTCTCTCACTTTGGCAGTTTTTATAACATTCTCGCCCGTGTGACTGAAATCAGTTGCTCAATGTGCTGAGAATTCAAAAGACGCTCGTTACATCACAGTCATGACTATCCGACATCCAGCACTACGATGGACGTTGCGATAAGACTATGGGTAGTTCGATGGATCTTAAGCATCCACGATTATAGCACTGACCATGCACAGGAAACACCAGGGCAAGGAATCAACGAGCCGATATAATGTGACCGTTTTGTTGCCTGGTACATAAACTACACGTTACAACTTTCTCTCTGCTACTGTATGGATCCGTCCTGAAAATCTGCACTCTCTAAAGGGGGTTACGAATAAGGCTTCCATCTCAGTAGTTTTGTGGCAAACTCTGGTCTATGCCCAGAAATTACACGTTGCATTACGTCGCGGCGTACACAATCATTATACACATGCTCACACAATTGTGTATTTCACCGTTGGGACGTTTCAAGGTCGAAACGAGGTAGTAACAGCCATTCGGTGCGAAAGGATATCTTTCAACTTTCTCATGAAATAATACAACGCATATTCCACGACAAATACGTGCATTTTGTAGCGTGTAGTAGTCGTGTTGCAATGAGAAGAATTGGCTATGCCTGAAAATCACTCGTATTCGCATTTCCGTTAATGAAAACTTTTGGCATTTTTTCGGTGAAATCGCCTGGTTAGCTCTCGCGATCGAATTCGCGTTGTGAAACTGCTTCCACTGGAATGTCCATGATGGAATACGTACTTTCTACTCTCCAGAAGTGTCCAATCTCGGGTGGTTTGGCTGATGTGCTTGAGAAAGACGAAGTGGCAAACAAGACTTGTTTTCTGTGTTTGATCATCAGGCTAATTACGACACAATAAACATGACAAGAGCAGGTAGAATGAGTCGGAAAAACTGTCAATGTAATTTATGAACGAAGTGTTTTTTCATCAATTATGTAATCACTATTCCAAATAGTGGGCTTGATTAGTCGTGAGCCAGCGGATGTTAAATGCCCGCACGTCACAACAGCGAACTGCACAACTGATTTTTTCATCTGTTACGTTATGTTACTTTTTACTCTCGACTTCACGGATTCCGTCCTTGCGAGAATATATTCTGCATTGCCTACCTACTCAAAGTACCTCACTGGTCAGACCAGTGGCGGACTTCACGACATTGCGTCTGACCCGTAAACGTGTGTGGCGGAAACTAATTAATGAACTGCAATCAATCTCGATGCACGATTAGGAGTGAAGTAAAGCTTGGAGCCACCGAGAATGAACAATGTTCAGAAAACTTCCAACTGTAAGTATGTGTGATATCTCAGGCGTAGTTGATTCCGCGAGACGCTGAAGCTGAAGTTGATACAACAATGAAGTGTTAAGCTGGCTGCCAGTCATTGACACTGAAGGAAGACTCAAAACATGCACGTAGCAGAGTTTTATTCGAATGTGTTTTACCCATTTTTTCAAGTCAAACAAAAATGTACAGTGCGGTCTGATACAGTAATTGCACAGGACCATCAAAACGAAGCACAAAACAGTAAAAACACCACCAACAAACCTCTCTATTGTGGTCGCACTTTCGTCAGCAACATTTTGGGTTCCTCCGTCTTCCTCCATCCACGCAGATTCACTTCGGAGTTTTTCCGGTGCCATTTACATGAAATAACAGTGCGACCCCATGAGGTTTAACTTTTGTCATTTTTGGACGTCTTTCTGACATGATCCTGATAAATCTACTCAGAATAATGGCACAAAAACTGACTGAACATATAATTTAGATGGATTATCAGCCCAAAAACTTGATGGCGTAGCTTGCACTGAAATTCACTGTGATGTTTGGTGTGAGACGCAATGTGGTCGGAAGTTACAATACTTTCATATCTCCGAGACCACGCAAAATCGGGCGCTTTTTCAAGATGGGATTATGTATTTTACTGTGAAAACGCAAAACCGATCATGAAGGTCACTATGATGCATTCATGAAAAAACGGCGCAACATTTTTTTGACAAAAGTGGAAATATGAACAATTTTTAGGTATAGCCGATCATTTTACTGCAGCACAACCAATGCACTCGATACAATCTAGGTGGTGTTTCCAAAAAGGCATTTTAGTATTTCACAAAATGTTGAGAAATCTCTTTTTATTTGCGCGCAAATGACCGTTTCCAATTCGTTTTGACTGATACACAGCACCGGCGAAACAAGCAATTGTCGAACTATTTTTCGCTCAGCCAATGTAGTTGTTCGTTCGTTGTATTTGTTCTTTTTTTTCCCTGGACATGAGAAAAGCCTCATAAACTTTTGAAGATCAAAGTTGTCGATAACGGTCTCTTTGGTGCTTTAGTGGAAACAATAACAGAGCCCAGGGAAAGAGCCTGATGAGGATGTCAGTCACCCTAACAAGATTCATTTGTTTAGCTTATTTTTTCACGGTAGTAGGCTGTTTAGCTCCAAAATGTTTTAAGTGGACAGGAGATAAAGCTGCCTAATGCTGTAAAATAGGTGGGTGTGAATGATTTTCAACCACGCAATTTTCGGGTTTTCTGATTGGATAAAAGTGTTGAAGTATCGGCACGGCAAGTAGAAAAGGATACATGCACCCTGTTGGTATATCCAATTCGACTTATGGCATGCGTATCAAACCATTTTCACTCAGGCTCAATGGCAATCTCATTATTATGGGGCGACGAATCCTTCCTTCTGGGTTACGTTGACACTCGCGGGAAACGCGGTCGATGTACTAATGAAAAGAATTAACACCTCTGCAATGTTCGACCTAGGCTAAACCCACTGTGAATCCGCTCAAACGTGACGATAAAAGGTATCAAACTATTAGTGTTTGTCAACTCACACTCAACAAATTCCTTTTGCAGAGGAATTGTGCCACTGTAAAAACACAGCCTTTTTCAGCAATTTCTTGGTTCACAATATTTGTTAAAGTATGAGTTAAAAGAAGTTCTCCTATAGATTCCACTTGATGGGGCTTCCAGCGCTCCGGCAAACATCAAAACAACCTTCGGATTGTCTTGGTATAATTTCCTACTGTTTGGTTTGAATATGTCGTGTGCCATATTACAAGATGTTATGAACTCCATTACTTCGAATCTAGTGTTGTGAACCCGGCGATCAGCGCCTCCTTCGCGGCAGCCCACTCCAGCTTCGCACGGCCCCTTCGCGCCGCATCCAACACCGCCTTCGCCCTGCCCTTGAGCAGCATCCGCAGGGCCGCCAGCTTCGCCCGGTCCGCCTTCACTCCGACCGCCTCCGCCACATCCTCGAAGTCCTCCAGGAAACTCCGAACATCCCCAT